>LOJH01009606.1:2022-21752 GCA_001685095.1 Ellobius talpinus
CCCCCCCCCAGAAGAGCTCTCCAACAAGTCAAGTCCCAGGTCAGGCTTTGCAGATTTCTAAGAAATGTGATGCTCAGTTTGTGTAATGATGGCTGCCGAGCATTTAGAACTCTTTCTGCTTACTCTCCATCTCAAAAGTCTCCATCTCCATCCTTGTCCCCATCCCTTCTCTGAACTCTCAAAAAGGCTCAGCGTAAACTTCCTACAACACCAAGGCACTTGTAGAAATGGGCACAAGGGAGTCAGGCACAAAGGAGTTGGGGCAGTAAGCTTCCCTGAGAAGGGACTCTAGTGGTTTGTATGCCTTGGCACTGGAGAGCTACATACTCGAGTATTCTATTCCTCGCTTGCTCCCTCTGCCTATCCCTTTCCATCCTTCCGGATAGTTCCTCTTTTCTCTTCCCTTATCAACTTCCTGCCCTCTTCTCCATTTCTCTCTGGGTAACCTCCAATCCAATTCTTCAAACACAGCCCTCTACCAAAGGGAAAGCTACAATTCTGTAGTTCTCCATCTCTATTGTCCTGAAGGTAGGTGCTGCCATCTGCCTTGTGGACAACCTCAGGTACAAATAACAAAGGATACAACAGATTTTAGAGGGAGTCTAGCGATCATGTGTGATTTACATGAAGCATGGAACACTCTGTAGACAGCTACCCCCGTGAGGCAGAGTATGCGCACACTACACAATGAAATTGCAGGGAAAGGGATGGCACTAAAGGCACAAGAGATGGTTCTTTATGGCAGGGGATATAAACATAGAGACTAGAAGACTTTAACTATACAGAATGATTTTTAAGGTTAATCAGTGTGAAAGGTTCCTATGTTGATCTCTACCCCATATCTAACTCTATGGTCATCTTTAGGCCATACCTGGCTAAGGATTTGTTTTTACCTGTTCAAAATAATGGCCATTATATTCTCAATTCTAAAACTGTATGTGTAGGTGAATTGACAGGTGATTGGTTGACAGATTGAAATAAATACATATGACTTTGTTTAAACCACCAAAGTACCAGTAATGCATAAAATATCAAAGAAGCCAGGCAAGGCAGCCTGTGTCTGTAGTCCTAGCTATTTTAAAGGCTGAAATGACTGTATCACTTGAACCCTCAAGTTCAAAGGCCAGTCTAGGCAAGACAGTAAGAATTTGTCTTTAATTCCAAATAGACACACATATATATGCATGGATACACATGTATAGGGCGTAAATGTTGTCACGGTTTGAATATGAACTACTTTCCGTGGGTTCAAGTGTTAAACCCTTGGTTCCTAACCAGTGGTGCTATTTTGGGAAATGTTGTAAACTTTAGGGGGTTGGACCTATCAGGAGGAACTAGAACAGTGGAGGTTTATCAGTTTCCAACACTATCTGTATATAAGGAACAGATCATTAAAGCCGACACTTCCCAAAGTCTAGCTTGGAGGTCACAAGTAAGCAAGCAGCACACTGAATTTTCAACCTCCGGTTTGAGACATGGTAAATCTGGGTTGGGGCATATTCGAGCCCCAAGATGGGCCAATAGCCAGGTGGACATAATTTGAAAGGAGTGCTAGGTGCTTGTCTGTTAAGCTGTGATCTAGAATTAAGGCTATTCAGGGCTGGAGAGATGGCTCAGTAGTTTAAGACTCAGAGGACTCAGGTTTGGTTCCAAGTACCCACATGGCAGCTCCCAACTATCACTAACTACAACTCCAAGGGATCTGTCAGCCTCTTCTGGTCTCCATGGGCACTCCGCACAGGTAGTACATATACACACATGCATACAAAACACTTATACATGAAATAAATTTTAAAATGTTTAAATAAAAGTATGGTGCATGTGAGCTGTGCACTTGAAGGCAGAGACAGACCATGAGTTCACAAGTAATTCAAGAGACCCTGTCTAGGGGCTCAGGGACCTAACAGTTCCATGGCAGAAGGCTTCCTTCCAATGTGTAAAGACCTGGGTTTGGTTACACAGAAGGAAGAAATTAAAGCTACTCATCCTGGAATTCTAGGACCCAGGACCATTGCTACAAACTCAAGGTCAGGGTGAATTCCACTCTCCTGCGGCGACAAGGCACACTATACCTCAGTGACACACGTGTCTAGCGTGTGCAAGGGTCCACCTGGTACAGTATCATAGAGAATCAAAAATTCTTTGTGTTCCACACGTTAGACCCTAATACGTTGATCAGTTTTGTTTGACTGCAACAAAACACCTGAGTTTACCAGGATATAAAGAGGAACGATTTCTTTGGATTCATTGTCTCGGGTTTCAGCCCCTGGTCACTAAACCCCTGGTGATCTACCTTTCTTTGTAATGAGGCCCCACTTCTTAAAGATCCCACCGCCTCCAAATCATGCTACACACTTGAGACCCAAAGAGCAAAGGAGACGGCTTAGTGGATAAAAGACTTGGCATGCATCCGCAAAGACTGGAATCCCTAGAAGCCATGGAAAGTCAGATGCAGAAGCATGCATCTACAATCCCCGTGTGCTTACTCCCCAGAAGTTCACGAGTTCACTAGTTTGGCAGATGCTGCAGTGAAGAAGAAACCTTGCCTCAGACAAGGCAAGGAGATTGGGACGAGGGCCTGAGGTTGTCTTTTGACCTCCAAACTTATCTTCCTCACTGACACATATCCACACAATCCTCTTACGGTACCAGAAATACAACCTGAATAACCAATGTCCTATAAAAAAATAACGGCCAGGAAATGCGCTTTTCCTTGGGGAGCCACGTTGTCCCTGAAGCTCAAGTTCCTGGCATATAAACTATACAAGGTTGCCTTTTTATCAGTGTTGGAGGTAAACACAGGAAGCAGCAGAGAAGTTAGAATGTAGCTGTCTCTTAAACTCATTCTCAGTAGAGCTTCTGAAAACAAAAACCCAGATTCTCACCATGCTATGAGAACAATTCGCTACAATTAAAATTTCATCCTGTCATAGAATTTTATTAGTCCAGTCCCTCTCCCTTAGTGAGGCAGAAATCACGACTAGGAGTCAGAACAGTAAGTAAGTAACCCCAGGCAATGAAGGTTATTAAATACATTCTCACAGAAATTGGAGCAACAGTAGAAAACTCACCTAAAGGTACAACTAGGACTCCAACCCCAGCAACAATACTTCAGGAGTCCTTTTATTCCAGTCACTCATTTTCTTTATTTAAAAATTGCATCACAAAGGGTAGGGATATTACATTTATTTATGTGTGCATGACATGCACGATGGGTAAGTGCACACCATGCCGCACATGCAGAAGTTGTAGAGCAAATTGCAGATGTTATTTTTCTCCTTTTACCATGGGATCCAGGGAACAAACTCAATTTTGTGCCTTTACCGGTAGAGCCAGTTCCCTGCCCCACCCTTAGTAACAACTTCAATTTTCTAGGTAATAACCATTTCTAGATTAAAAAAAAAAACACTCCAAGGACAGATTATCCCACAACTTCTGTAGTTTGGTATTTAAGGAGACTTATCCAAATTCAATGCGAGCATAATGAACTTTCACTTAGAAAAAAAACCCTTTGTTGCTTTTATGTTGTTTGCACGTGAAAATGAAATACTTTGTTTATAAAGGTGAGCCTGCCTTCCTCCTTCCCTAAAAGCACCCCTCACAAACACATTCATTCATTCTCTTGCTTACTCAGTCCTGAGAATATCTGAAAGACTGGGGGCCCAGAAAGAGACTGTTAAGTACCACTCCACAGGCGACTTGGGGGAATGTTTGTCTCACAGAACTCTTGTCCTGGAGCTTTTCTGGATATTTTCCATGGACTGAGCAGTAACTGAACACCCCTAATAGGAGAAAACAGCCACAAGGCCAGACTCGCCCAGCCCAGCCCAGCCCAGCCCAGCCCAGCCCCTGCACAGTTCAAAAGGGCAGATTCTTATGTGCTGGAATCATTCAGCTACATTCCAATACCCAGACTGTTTCCCTGCCTTCCTTCACAGTCCTTAAGGTGAGCTCGAGGAACTAGCTATGAAGTTTTATAAAATTACCTTATCCAAGTACATGATTTCTTGGAATAAAGGGTGGGGGTGAAAAGGGCAAGGAAGAAAAGGAAAAAGGATAAGGAAGGAAAAAAATCTATGGAGGATTTCTAGGTTTATATGTTACATGTCCCTGCTCTTGCTGTAAATTTACTTTTTATACTGTTGTTTCGGCTTAAAAGATGAGAGAAAACTCAGAAACTTCATTCATTTAAAACATAAGTATTAAAGCTGGGTATCAAGACTGACCTCTGTAATTCCAGCATTAGGCAGGAGAATGGTGAGAATGGTTTGTCAAAGCCAGCATGGGACCCTTGCATAAAATAAAAAATAAAAATTCTTAATGTTGGAGCTAGTGATGAGGTTCAATGGTAAAGTTTTTTTTGTTTTTTTTTTTTGGCTAGCAAGTGCAAGATCCTGGTTCTATCCTCATACTGCAAAGATAAAATGTAAAACCTTAGGCTATTTCTCCACTTACATCTGGCACATAATTATAACATCACTATATAGATCAGCCTGGAAGTAGAAAAAGTCACTGATGCAAACTAGGTTTTCATGGCACAAGGTTACAATTAATGGAAAGCAAAACAAGCAATGCCTGTAAGAACTTGATTTCTTGTGGTAGCGACTCAAATGCCACCTTATCATGAAGAATAACAAGGCTAGAAAGGTCACTCAGTTCATAGGGAGTTTGCCTGGCATCGGTTTAGTCTCCAGTATCACATAAACTAGGAAAATGAAAAAAAAGGAAATTACTGAGAACAAAACACTGAGAAATTTATTTGGTCATAAAATAATGAGCTTTCATTCCAAAATGCAAGTAATTTGGCAATGGCCATAGATAATAAAGTAGTTACTGATCTTTGCAGAATTAGGTGGTTTATCAGATGAACAGCTGTTCCATGGTGATTAATATTTACACTGGGCTGTGTGAATTACCATAGCAAATTAGCTGAAAGCATTAGTACTGGAATTGGGTCCTCAAAGCACTGACAGCTGAATGCAGTGAGTGGCTTTAACAGCCAAGGTTTCTCTCGAGTAGACTCACTGAATTACTTTCCTCTGCTAAACACACAGGTCTTTTCTGCCCATGCTCTAGAATCCCTTAAACCAGCACACACATTTCCACATAAAACATCTATCTGGGCTACAGATGGCTACAAATATAGCTCAGTGGTAGGTGGCATGCTTGTCAGGAACAAGGACCTGGCTTTCATCCCCAGCACAAGAAAAAAAAGTTGCACTTTATAGCCTTGGGTAGCCTGGCACTCCCTATGTTCTAGTTCTGGCCTGGCCCAGAACCAGCAAATAAATACCTTCCTGCCTCTGCCTCGAGTGGCTACTCCTGGCTGATAACATTTATTCACTGTTAGTGACAGGCAGCTGCTATCTATCTTACTGCTTGTGCTACTGAAATCAGTATTATGGCATTCAATCTCCACCTGGGGGTAGCTAGCAGGCTGCATGTTATTTTCAAAAAAGAAAGAGATAAGGCTCTCATCTCTTCCAGGGGAAGCTAACAGAATAACTCCCATTTTGGTGCATTCTTATTTGTGACTTGCAATGTTTCCTTTAAAAGAAGAAAATTTTAATCCCCTCATTTGGGAGAGGGAGACAGAGAATCTCCAGTTCTAGCCATGCTGAGGTACACGGCAAGACTGTCTAAAACAAATAAATTAAAAGAAGGTAAATATGTAAAACAGTGGGGAGGATAGATTGGAAATTTTATATCAAAGTGACCCAAATGTGTTACCTAGAAAACTGTTTTGTAATAACCCTTATTGTCAAAAGGCGTAATGGCACACACCTGAGCACAGAAAACGCACAATGCCTGTTGGATTGGAAGCTTTGGGGAGGGACAAGGCCCTAGGGCTCAGCCCCCAGCGGAAGCACCTGAGAACACCTGTTAAGGGTGTGCACCAAGAAATGGAGAAAGGCATGACCAAAACATCCAGAGATTTCAGGAACTGCTGTAGCCAAGACTCCAGTGACCAAACCTACTCAGCCTGGCATGAATATAGGAGAAATAAAGCAATGAAGGAGAGGGAGCAGACCCTAAAGCCACACACACATCATACTCCAGCCAAGTGTCAGGTGTTCCTAAAGGTGCCTCAGGGACACTTGAATACCAGACTCTTCTCCTCCCGGGATGCCCAAGGTTTCCTTACGCTCTGCGCACCTCTGCATCTACTCGCACACCTGGGGCCACTGGTCCTGGTCCCCGCATCCTTCCTTGAAACTATCCATGGTCCTGGGGGCCAGAGGTGGAGGATGTGCCTAGAGTATGCCTGGCACGCTAGATTCAACTGCCAACAGAAAAACAAAAACAACCAAGCCAAAGAGTTTCTTTCCATGGCTCCCACAGCCTTTCAAAAGGGCTGCTGCTCCTCCCACCTCCCCCGGCTATCACCTTTGATGACCTCTCCTTTTCCAAATCCTTGCACTCGTTAAGGAACCATGAGGCCTCTTAAAGAACAGCCACCTCTCTTCTAAGGTCTGTGCAGTCATGGGTCAGATCCAGAGCCAACCGTACACAGACATGCACAAAGCGTTTAGCATTGAAATGTGAAATGCATGCTGGGCCATCCTAGGAATGGATGCAAGGGATCCCAAAAGAACTTGCAAAAGCCCAGGGCTTTGTAAAGTAAGTGTAAAACACATGGAGCCTTTTTTTTTTCCGTGCTGCGGATTGAACTCAGGACTTTCCACGTACAGACCCTTAACTTTTGGGGAGGCTTTCCCCCTTTTTGAGATAGAATCTCATTTATAGCGCCTCCACATTCAGAATTCCCCTTGAAAACCACCTCAGCTGAAGTTAAGAATGTAGTTAGAAAACATTTGGACACCTGTTTGCTTCTCCTGGTGGAGAAAGGTGTTATATTAGAATCAGTCCTTTTAAAAATTAATAATTCTTAAAAATGTGTGTGGATATTTTATCTATAAGTATGTCTGTATACCACATGTGTGCAGTGCCCACGGAGGGACAGACATTACAGAAGGTGTTGAAGCTACCACGTGGGAGCTAGGAATCAAACTTGGGTCATCTGGACAAATGGTTGGTGTTTCTGAGCCACCTCTCCAGCCCCTAGAAATCCGTTCTTATTCCAGGGTGCATCAGACCATCTAGAATTCAGCTCTGGTGTCCAGAAACCATGCTTTTGCATGTGTCAATAACTGTCTCAGTTGGACTTGGCGGCCCACACTGGTAATGCTAGTATTAAGTATAAATTCCAGGCTACACGGAGACCCTGGCCATAAATATATATATATACATATATATGCATATATATATCGTGCCTATCAAATTACATTCTGAATAATTACGTTTAGGGCTAGAGAAATAATTAAGCAGTTAAGAGCCAAGTACTATTCTCTTTTAAAAACTAAAATTTTGGAGTAGTTTATTACACAACAATGTGTCGGGAGCTGTGTGGCCTAATTTCAGATCAACATAGGAGTGCTTGTCCTGTGGGTCTCCTGATGAGGCAGAAGCCCACAGGGACGGTCTCACTCGGCAAGGACCAGCGGACTTGGGGACGGTGCAGAATACATCATAATATTGATGATTCTCTTGGTGATTTTAGTGTCATTCTGTCAGTCATGCATGGGACAGATGTGATCATTCCTAGAGCCCCAGTTTTCTCAAATATTTTCCCCTCAAATTCTTTGGGAGCCGATGCTTCTAGAATTTCCTGTCTGGGGATGCCAACTGTCACTTCAGACCCTGGGAGCTGTTCTGATTCAGGGCTAACAGGATTGGAGGCAGATCACCCCTACTTCTGTAAAAATGTTTTGAATGGGATTGTTGTTCTTGAAAATGTGCGCCTATGTCAATCACCTTTTAGTCTTGTAAAGTCAGGATGTACCCGGCTCGTTATTTGGCCAAGCTAGCAAAATGACAAGTGTTTTTGGTTTAAAGATGCTTTGATATAAAAGGAAAAGATATATTTGACGGGGTTTTTTGTGTTTTTTTTGCTGGAGATTAAAGTTGGAGGATGGGAAAACTTGTTAACATGGAAAAACATGCTTGTTTTGATGTAAAAATAAAGATGGCTGGAACTATCTGGGGCCAGCCACTTGTGTGAAACTCATCTGGGGGTCACACAGTTCATTTCTTCAAGCCAACACCCCTTTCCCATTTCAGGACCTGAGCCCAGACTGCAGCAGGACAGCAGCAACAACAGACAATGGAAACAGGAAAATCCAATCATGTTCTTTTTTTAATTTTAAACATAATTCTTTATTGATTCTTTGAAAATTTCACATCATGCACCCCAATCCCTCTCAGTTCCTCCATATCCATCCCTCACCCTGCTACGTGCCTCCCCAAATTTATTTAAAAAAACAAAACAACAAACAAAAAACCTGCCTTGCTCCTCCATCTCTCCAACACCTCTTCATTCATCCTAGGGGCATCGGGAGCTACAACGTGTCACACAGCATACCCCTTGTGTCCAATCAGCCCTACCTACCACAAAGTGTCCACTGCAAGGAGACACTGGTGTGGTTCAAAGCCTCTGGTTTCTGGTCCATCGTCATCACGGGACGCTCATCGAGACTCCTCTCAGACATCATATGGTTACCACAAGTCATGGAGGTCCTGCAGTTACTGATGGTGGTGGGGGAGGGGGGCCAGCTCTCCCTTTACCATGTCCAGGGAGGGGCAGAGCCAGCTCTCCTGGGGCCTGTGAGGAACAGAGCTGGCCCAGCAAGACCCTCAGAACTCAACACACCTGCTTCCTATGACTCCCTGTGGTGATGTGCATGGACATCAGCCTAGATTCTGGCCGGTGTTGGGCCACAGACCCAGACGTGTTCCCTGGCAGCAGCCCAGGCTCAGGTGTGAAACCATGGTCCTAGGGGCAAGCACAGGTCACTCCAATCAGGCCAAGCACTATTCTGAAAGAGGACCCATGTTCAGACCCAAGCACCAATGCTAGGTGGCTCATAACCACCCTAAAGTCCAACTCCAAAGGAGTCCAAGGTCAAAGGTCTCCACAGGAACCTGCCCTCGCGTGTCCTGTGCCTCACTCTAGATTTAAAAAATAAAACAACTACATTGATCTCCTTACTATCGGCTTTGGTGAGAGAAGCCTTTTTTTCCCAACAGGCAGTAGTTAACTATAAAGACTTTTAAGTCAATGGGCTAAAAATATGTGACTACTAAATGCTCAGCCATAAATGGAACATCTGTATCATCCTCTCCAAATCTCACAGAGGGCACACCCATCCCTAAAGATCTACAGCCAGTTAATGCAGGTGAGGATGAGACTCTTCTTCAGTAGTATAGCTACTGGTAAGTAAGGTATCTGTGGCATTAAATTCAATAGATCACCAAAAAGAATTTTCTAAAGGCCTGAAAGTAGGAAGAGGACTAGCTGGAAAAAGGAAGAGAATTGGTGGAAGGGGAACAAGAGAGAGTAAGGAGGGAGGGGTAAATATTACCAAAATACATTATGTGCATGTATGAAAATGTCAGTGAAATCTGGTATGTAGAATATATGATAATAACGTTCTTTAAAAGTCAAATAATAATGATGATGATGATTCTCACACAGATGGCCTTACCTTCTCAGGGCAATAGTTCTCAAACTATTCAGTATTAGAATTCTCTGGCTTATCCTCAACAATCTTCCAACATGGCATTCATAAAATCTAGAGCAAGGTGTAAAAGTTTCACCTGCACGAATGGCAAGAGCTCTTAACTACTGAGATCTCTCCAGCTCTACCCTTAACTGCCTAATATTTATGAATAAAGTTTAATTGGTACATGGTCCTTTCATTTATATATTGTCTATGGCTATTTCTGGCTACATAGACAGAGAAGGAACTGGACTACAAACCCAAAAATAGTTGTTCTGTGGACCTTTAGATAAAATATTTGCTGTCTCCTAATTTACAGAGGGTCATCTGGATATTAAGAACACCCCAAACACAGACACAGACGTATTGTTAGTGAGACTTGTGGAACTTCCTACAGAGCTAAGAATGGGGGAGGGCATGGAACTGCATAAAATCCTGAGGACCTTCTTTGCACCTTGAAAGCTGGCCTTTTAAAAGACTCTAATTTTAAGTCACAGAGAAGGAAGAGTTATACATTAATGTGCTCAGTGGCCCAGGTTGGAACGTTGTCCTTTAGACTATGCACTATGACCTTTGCCAGGACACTGGAGCCTTTTGAGCATACCGATTAAACATAAACAACCTCAGCCAAATCTCCTGGCAGACTTATTGCAAAATCAGAGTTGAAAGATAAACGAGGGGCTGAGGAGATGTCTCAGTAAGTAAGCCGCTTGCTGTGCCAACGTGAGGACCTGAGTTGAAATATTCCACACCCACATAAAAAGCCAGGTATAATGGCACACACTGGTAACACCAGCAATGGGAGTTTGAATGTCAGAGACAGATGCACTCCAGTAGGAGACTCAAAGTCAAACCCTAGCCTCCACCTTAGCATGCACAGAACACAGAATACACACATGCACACACATGCACTATATACAATAAATAAATAAGGAAAAGGAAAGAGATATAGTTTAAAACAGAGTACCTGCCTAACATCCAGCATTCACAAAGCCCTGGGTTCCATAAGAAGCAGACATAAAAATAAACAACGGCAAGCATGTTGGCACACAAATGAAGTCACAGCACACAGAATGCCAAAAAATAAACACGCAACCGAAACATTCAAAGGAAAATGACAAACTCTACAATGCACTTGATGGCTTCTAATCCTAGAAAGAAGGAGTTCATTGGGGTGGCTCCCTGCTGATGTGGACACAGGAAACATAATCCGAAACTATGACGAAACACAGTTTGCATTTTTTCTTTCATGGCAGTTGTTGATGCTATCAAGAGGAACGAGTGGAAAGGAATAAGAGAAAGCGATTGATTTTCCAAACGGGATCCCTGGATCACTTCACAGTGGAGAAAAGGGCTCTCTCCTACTGAGCCAACCCAAGAAAGGATATTGACACAAACCCCTGGGGAAGAAAGATATCCACCCTTGCATCCTATCCCCTGAACAGAAGACATGCAGGCTGCTCCCTGTCTCCATCCGACACTGGCCTTAGGAGTGAGGGCAGTCTCTCCTTACAATATACTGGTCTTCTCAGTTAGTAGAAAACCACACTGTACTTTATAGGAGTGAAAGAGACTCTCATAGAACACATGTGCAGGTCAGAGGAGTTCTCTCCTTCCTCCTTTGCTATGATTCAGAATTGAACTCAGGTTGTAAAGTCTGAACAGCGAATGTCTTTTAACCTGTTGAGCCGTTTGGCCGACCCCAACATTTTTTGAATCAACAGCTTAAATTCCAGAAGGACCAATTATTCCTTTACGAGGCCAGGTCCCTGTACAGAGGGCCTCTCACAGGTACCATGCCTGGGGGATGGAGGTAAGGGAGAATGTAACAAGCTGGAAACAGAAGAAAAGTTCTTCAAATAAAGATATCTAGACAATAAATAGTAAATTATTATTATTATTAATATTAACATTTATACTAATAATATAATTATATTAAAATAATATAACAATAAATAGTAAATAAATGCTCAGAGCAACATCACTCATAAAAACTTCAAAAGTAGAAAGTACCCAAATATCCATCTACAGATGAATGGAAAAACCAAATGTTGTCCACTCATAAAATGGAATACTACTGGATCTAGGTAGGGGATATGAAGGAACTGCTAAAGGTGAGGCAGGGTTTATTTTGGGGTGCTGAAAATGTCCTGGCATTAAAATGAGTAAAAAAATAAAACAAGCAAAAAAAAAAACCACTGAAGCTTACACTCTAAAAGGGAGAATTTTAGCTGAACACAGAAGCTGTCACCCGTAGTCCCAGGTACTGGGAAAACTCAGGCAGAAGGATCTCTTAAACCCAGGAATAGAAAGCCAGCCTGGGAAACAAATATAACATAATCCCATCTGTGATGCAATGTGACCAATGACATCATATCCCTAGAACCGTGACCTCCCTGCCATGGTGGATGGAATACCTGAATTATGAGCCAAAATACATCCTTCTTTATGTTGTTTGTGTCAGGTTTCTTTAGCAACCTTACAAGTAATACACCATCTTAGAGAAAAAAACAATTAAAAGGGTGTTGGGAGCTGTGAACCCCCAGATCCTGAATTTCTTATAAACAACTTGTTTTTTTCTGCTGAGACAGCTTGCAGCTGCTCTAAGCATGAGATCCTCAGGAGTTCCTCATGGCAGGGGAGTGATTTCTGGTGGGTTTGGCTGGGGCGTGGCTATCCCTATATAAGCTGCCCCTGGACACAATAAAGGGGGCATTCTTGGGGCATTCCTGTTTCAAGGATGATCTGTGTCTCTGTCTGTGTGTCTTTGTGTGTTTCAACCTCCAGCCCCTTGCCCGGTTCACGAACTGTATGGTGGAGCATATAGTGCATACGGGCGTGGTGCGCTACAAAAGGGGATGGCCTAGAGATGGTTTGGGTTTGATTTTCAGCACGGACATGGTGGCTCACAGCCATCTCTGCCACACGAGTGGCACACAGACATACATGGAAGCAAAAACACCCATACACATAAGATAAATACTGTTTAAAGGATGGTAAGAGGAGCCGGGCAGCGGTGGCGCACGCCTTTAATCCCAGCACTTTAATGCCAGCACTCGGGAGGCAGAAGCAGGCGAGTTCATGGCCAGCCTGGTCTACAGAGTGAGTTCCAGGAAAGGCTCCACAGCTACAGAGAAACCTTGTCTCGAAAAATATTTTTTTAAAAAAGGTGGTAGGAAGAGGAATTAGGAAGTATATAATAACTTTTCATAACTAAAAACAAAATATCAAAAGGAAAATTGGATATACTGGCACATTACGTGTAATCCAAGGGCTTGGGAGATACAGGTAGGATGATCAGAAGTCCAGCCTGGACTATGTGAAACTCTGTCTCAACAAAACAAGAAACTTTTTCTTTCCAAAACCTTCCTTTCCTAGCTACCCCAAGGAATGAAACTTAGACACCATAGGATGCATCTTCAATCTGAGATGCAGCAGAATGACCTTAATTACTACACTTTAATTTAGTTTAATCACTAAACGGGGTTCTCAACCTGTGGGTTGTGACCCCTTTCAGGGGGGTCGCATATCAGATATTTACATTATGATTAACAGTAGTAAAACTGTAGCTATAAGTAGCAACGAAATAATTTTATGGTTCGGAGTCAGTACAACATGAGGAACTGTATTAAAGAATTGAAACGCCACGAAGGTTGAGAACCACTGAATTCAAAGAAACTCTTACAACCCAAGATCAGGATACTCCTAGGGCTGCAAGGTTAGGGAGACGTGGAAAACATTTAAAATCCTCAAAACAACCCTCCCCAAAAACCCCTCCCGGGTGCGTCCAGGGCAAGAACGCAGCTCCCTGTGCTCAGCTGCACCTCGTAATATACAGACATTAAATTACTTAATGATCACCTGGTTACAGAAGGTTTATGAGAGAAGAATCAAAGATGATTTCTACGTTTAGGAATAAACCTATGGACAAGATTAGAAACCCAGGAGACGAGAAAAGGTAAAATAACAATTCCCCCAGAGCTCAGAAGACAAAGAGAGGCTATGCATAGTGAGCCCCAGACCGGTAAAGACTACATAGAAAAAAAAGAAAGAAATAAAGAGGGGGAATGGCAAGGAGTACATGAGTGAGACCACCTACATGAGCAAGGAGAGACCTCAAGAGAAACCAACATTCCTTCTGGGTACAGAGGAAAGGAGGCAGTAAGAGGCCATTGTGGAAATAGTTGGAGAGAAACAGAAACAATGAGTTTTCATGTAAAGTAGAAATCTTCAGAACTGCAATTACAGAGTGGGTAATTTGAGAATTCAACTCTTGTAAAAAACAAACTGAGTTCTGGCTGTTCATCAGGGCACAGAAAGGCTTGCTGCCCCAGGAGACAAAATGCAAAATGCATTTCTGTGGTAGAAATTTCACAGTTACGCAGAGTGCTAAGTGCTTTTAATTGCTTTTCTCCAAAACAGCCACTGAAAATGGGCTTGGAGGATCAGAAACAACCCCTCCACTCCCAGCTCCTAACCCCTAAATAGGACCAGGAAGTCAACATAAAATAAATATGACTGGCTCAGCAGCAAGCTGGTCTTTTCAAGTCCAGATGTTTTCTTTCCAGACTTTCGTTCAAGTTCAGGCCCTCTCCACACAATGAAAATGTTAAGGAAAACATCACAGACAAAAGAAAACAAACAACAAAAAATAAAATTGTTTTAAAGACTGACATATTTGATCGACTTAAAGTACTGGTTCTAGAAGTCAGGGATTTCTTTTTAAAGAGAACTATGTAGAAAATAATAAAAATAAATATATTCCACAGAACCAAAATATTCCGTCCCCCACTGCCAACCTCCCAAGCCTTAGGGATGGGGACCGACTGAGTAATATTAGCCAAGTGTTCTAACAAAGAACCACATCTATAGCCGCAAATAGTATTTGGGTTTTTTTTAAGGATTTTTGATTTTTATTTATGCTACTGTGTGTCTATATGTATGCCAAACGTGTGTGGGTACCTGAGGAAGTCAAAGGCATCAGATCCTCTGGAGGTGGAGTTATGGGCGTCTGTGGGTACAAAAGAAGAGCAGCCAGTGCTCTCCAACAGTGAGCGATCTTTCCAGCCCCAAATGTCATTTCTTAACATCTCAAAATGAACAAACTAAACTTCCTTCGATCTGTCTTCTGATTCCAAAGATGTGGCAGTATTTTTATTTGTTTCTTTTCCTTTTTGAGATATGACCTTATGTAGCCTGAAACTCATGATACAATAGCAGAAGTTAATGTTGAATGCCTGATCCTGTCTCCACTTTCCAAGGGCTGAGAATTACAGTTTGACAATGGGATTCTTAAAATAATTACCTTCAAGCATCCAATATCTAAGTCTTCATTGTTTCTAGCACAGAATTCCTGAGCAGAGGAAAAAAAATTACTGCTATACTTCCACAAGAATCATTTATGCTTAAGCTAATGATCAATGTATTTTCTGGGTCTGTCTAGGTGTGCCGACTGCAGACCAAACCCAAGACTTTGCACAGAAATGAACTACAGCCCCAGGCGACATTAAAACACTACCATGCCACTATGCAACAATGTTATGAACTTATGTACAATTAACACTGATAAATATCAGTGTTTACAAATTTACACACATAGGCACAATTAACCTACAGGTAAAATTTTATCAGATACAGAATCTGGATCTACAGGCAGAATTACCTTTACCTGCTTCACAAATGCAGAAAGGGCTTTCTGTTACTTCCTAGGCATCTCCTCACATCTCCCCCACATACCTGGGACCCTCATCTTTCATCTATTTTCTCACTGTTTTTCCAGCTTGTGTGTCTATGGGCTGCAATTATTCCTCAAGGGAAGAAAAAGTCTGCCATTCAAGATTACAATTAGCTAATCTGATGAAGGCAGCTCTGTTAATGACCACTTAACGTGTAACCTTCACAGCAACATGTTCTGCGCTTGAAGCTGTGTGGTTGAAAAAAAAAGACAGCACTGACGGGTCAAAGGTACAAACTCTAACATCATTCCATCACCCAGGCCTACCCGAGGGCTAATTATCTACACTAGGCATTCTCCCAGCTTCCTGTGCTTCCTCTCTAAAATTCCCAAGTCAGCATCGACAGACCTGGAGGAAAAAAAGCAAGACTAGGTGAAAATTAAATTACCAACTAAAAGGAATAGCTGGAGTTGAAGAAGCCACAAGTATGGCGGTCTCACATGACATAATAAGTATGTGCGGAATTATCTGTGTGCTAACTGGACAACCACTCTGATTCTTCCCACAAAGTCAAAAATCATGTCCTCCTACACAGGTGTCCAAAGTGTTATAGATTTGCCCCTTGAACATATCTGTTAAAAGGAAAAGTTTTCATTAGTGCTAGGATTTCATTTGTGTCTGACTTGTTAAGCAATTCAGGAACCCAAACACAAAGCAGATTTCATGTAGTAGTAAGTACAAGGCAAAGGACCATGCCCTAGGAAACTACATCATTAGTCAGTCAATGGAGCTCTGCTCTGAGATTATCCTCATCCCAACTGGGCAAAGGGAGAACCTATTTCGGGAAGGGGGCAGCTATAAAATGGCAGACGTTACTTCTATTTGGACTTCACTGAGGAGGATGGTCACACAGCCACACCCAGCTGCATGTGGAGCTGAGAAACATAGCCCAACACTAGGAAGCAGCTACACATTTTTCCCCACAAGGCACAACCACACCACACCCGCAGATCCAACTCCTTGAAAGATTTTCTATTACAAATAATTGAAGGTGTGAGATAAAATGGAGCCTGGTGTCACAAACATGTTTAGCTTTTATCCTTCCCACTAGTTTCATTCGCCTTTGAAAAAAATTACCTTTGACAACTTCTGTTGATCTGAAAGACCATTCATTCACATTATTACAAAATTGGCAAACTGCTTTAAGGGTAATAATACAAATAATCCTTAAAGCATTTTGCTAAATTATTTAAAAATAAGTTTTGGAGGGATAGAAGAAAACAATCATTTATTAGGCTACATAAAATGCAAATAGACTGAAGCTAATATTAAATGTAGCTTTTAACTTTCATTTATTTACGTATCCATGATTTGCATTGCTTTGGATCAAACCCAAGGCCTTGCACACACTAAGCACTCTACCCCCGAGGAACATCCCCAAATTAGATGTATCTTTTAACTTAAATGCAAACCTATGAACTCCATACTAAGCAGTAACAAAATCACCTTGATACATATTAAATTTCTGCCATGTGAAATCCAGCTCAAATTCTGTCTACAGTAAACAAGTCCTTTGATACATAAACATTTTTATAATTTCTCAGCTTTATAATTAATTAAACAGGATTGAGTAGGAGAAAGGAGGAAGAGAATGAATTCAAGTTTACATGCTGTCTCATTTAATCCCCACAATAATACAATAAAATAGAAATTATTCTGGTTTAATGAACTGGAGGATGGGGGCTAAAAAGGCTAAGGACCCTGTAGGAAAACTAGCATTGAATGCAAACAGGCATTGACAACTCCTTACTAGTAGATGACTCCTCCAGGCTGGATCTGCTATGTCCAGAGTAGGAACTCTGTCTTGTACATTCAGCTGAGCAAGGCCAGGATTCCCCTATGAGTATGCTTCCCATCACCTTGAAATCTGCTTTATACAAAAATATCTGCTAAAGTTACTCTATGATAGGGATATAGCCCATTCCAAAAGAAACCTGAAGTGTTGGCTCTCAGGAGTTCCCAGAAAAACAGCCTCGCTGGGTCATCACTCATCCACATGCAGCAGGTGATACATGTTATTCAAAGCAATCTGTTCTTTAATACCAGTAGAGAGTCAACGAGCCCTAGAGACTGAAGAAATTTCTGTTGGGGAAGAAAGAAGCCCTTTCTTCAGAAACAACCCCCAAAACAAAAGCTTTGAGGAACACGGACGGTTTTGAAATCTAGCTCAGTATTACAAGAGAATTAGCCATGAAACAAGATCAGTATGGTGTCAAAAAAGAAACCATGAGACGAAATTTAGAATTTGAAAAAAAAGGAAGGTCACAAATTTGAAATCCAATGGAAGGATTGGAAGATAAGGTTAAACAAAATTTCCCAAGAACAAAACCACAAAGAATGAAAAGTAAGAGAGAAAAAAATTATAGAAAACCTAACGGATTATGAATTAAAAAGGTCTGACCTCACTTCTGCAATATTAGGTGCTGAAAGAAAACGGAGAATGGTGACCACCATCAGAATAGCAAGATAAACCCTAATATTGCAAAGTGAAGAAAAGTTGCTTTGGTATATGTAAGAATATATGAAAAGATGTGTAATCGTTAGGGATTGGTTATCAATGATAACTGCAGAGGAAATTAACCAATGAAATAGAACCACCAAGGACTGCAAGCAACAACATGACCAAAAGCAACTTGGAGGGAAAAGGGTTTATTTCATCTTACAGGTAATAGGTACTCCAGGCCAGGCAGGAGTTGAAGCAGAGGCCATGGAGGCATGTTGCTTACTGACTTGCTCTCTGTGGCTTGCTCAACCTGCTTTCTGGTACAACAACGCCCCCCCATCCCAACTCCACCCCCCCNCTACCACTTACACGCACAAAAAAAAAAACAATCAAGAAAACGCACCACAGACTTGCCTACAGGTCATTCTAAGGAAGGCATTTTGTCAACTGAGGTTCCCTAGCTTGGGCTGAGTTGACAAAAAAACTAACAGGTGGCCCCACAACAAAGAATTATTTGGCCCCAAATATAAACGTCAAGGCTTAAAAAATATTCTTGTAGCCCAAATTATGGTATGAGATTCACCGGATATATAAGGAAAGGCAGGAAATACACTTGAGGAGTTAAGAGAGGGAAAATCAGAGCAGATTTTGCAGAGACAAGGCTGAATCCCCGTCTATAGTCAAGAAAAAAAGCAACAGCTATATAAATTATAAGTGGACTATTTAAAGATCCAGTGTCAAAAGAAATAAATGAGTTTCAAAAGCTACTGCTGTACCTCACTGGAGGTCATGAGAACCCACACTAGAGCCCTTGCCTAGCAGACAAAAACAAGACCCTAGGTTCTGTGTTCAGCACAAGAGAAAAAAATTTCAATAGCCTAATTGAGAGTCCAGAAGAACAACTATTTGGTTACTTAACTTTGATGCCAAAGAGCCATTTCCATAAACATAAAAACAAAGCTAGGTGGGTATATTTTCTCCCTCTCCCTCTCCCTCTCTCCTAGCACTAAAGAGGCAAGGCAGAGGAAAGATGGCTTGCATTCCAAAGTGGTCTGGGCAACATACTTAGTTTTGCTTGCATCAGCTTGGGCTACATAGTAATATCCCATCTCAAAAACAAACAACCCCACAAGCACTCTATCCCCTTTCTTCTGCCAATAAGTAAAAATATTGATCTTTGAGGACACAGAATCAACCCTGCCTGGGTTCTCAATGACCTTCCCAAATGGTCTTTGAAAATTTAAAAATCTCCTACGGCTTGAAAAAGAATCACAGCCATCCATAGCTCGTCTAGAACACTGTTTTTCTTCCTTCTCCTACATAGGAAATCATTATTGCTTGCAACTTAATACTCCTGGAATTAGAAATACAAAATGGTCTCCTCATCCAGGCACAGGGAGGGGAGTTTACCTTTGCTTTGCAACTCATATTCTTCAGTTACTTTCCTTTCCTTGATTCCCACTTAAAATTATGCTAGGGATCAAACCCAGGGTCTCTCATACCTGCGGACAAGCTCGACCACTGACTAAACTCCCATCTCCCAATGTGTACAGGATCTCACTAAGTAGTCAAAGCTAGAGTAGAACTTACTCCCCTCCTACTCCAGCCTCCCCAGTGCTGGGTCACCAATATCTTGGCCTTGGTTTTAAATGATACACTGAAACACATTTTCCCAAGGCGAAATCTCAATAGACCTCTTCCTTGAATTCACTAATGGCTTTGTTTCTATACTGCTTTGTTTTTCTTTGAACCAAAGGCAAATGCTCTATTGACTGAACCACGTGCCAGCATCCCCCCCACAGCGGTATATTTTATGGATTTATTTGTATTATTTTTAATTATGTGTCTATGGAGAGGGTTGTGCACATGTGCGAGAGCAGGTGCCCATGGCAGAAAAAAAATGGGGGAGCTGGAGAGATGGCTCAGCGGTTAAGAGCGTTGCCTGCTCTTCTGAAGGTCTTGAGTTCAATTCCCAGCAACCACATGGTGGCT
>LOJH01009607.1:1069-28259 GCA_001685095.1 Ellobius talpinus
CTCAGGTCAGCTGTTTCTGTGGGTATCACCATCATGATCTTGATCCCTTTGCTCAAATCACTCCTCCTTCTCTTGAGCTGGTCTCTCGTAGCTCAGTCAAGTGCTTCACTGGAGATCTCTGTATCTGCTTCCATCAGTTGCTGGTTGAAAGCTCTAAGATGACAATCAAGGTAGTCATCAACTGATTACAGGTGAAGGCCAGTTTAGGCATCCACTCCACTATTGCTTAGAGTCTTAGCTGGGGTCATCCTTGTGGATTTCTGGGAATTTCCCTAGTGTCATGTTTCTCACTAGCCCTTTGATGGTTCCCTCAATCAAGATATCTCTTTCCTTTCTCTCCCTCACTGTCCTTCCCCCTTCTGGAGCATCCCATTCCCTCATGTTCTCCTCCTCCCTTCCCTTCCCCCTCCCCTTTCACCCTCCCTTCTCCCCCCTCCTAATTTTCTCAGGAGGTCTTGTCTGTTCCTGTTGTGTCCGAATTCAATATGATAGTTTTTGTTTCATCTTTACTATATTTTATTTTGTCGTGTTTGGTTGTCATCTCTTAGAAGCACGTTCTTTTCTAATAAGACACAGAAAGGGAGTGGATCTGGAGGGGAGGGGAGGTTAGGGGATCTGTGAAGAGTATAGGGAGGGGAAGCTATAATCAGGATATACTGGATGAGAAAAGAATCTGTTTTCCCTTTTGTTCTTATAGCTTTACTTGCATGTGTTCATTGCAAAGAACCTATTTTTAATTAAAAAGAAAACGATAACTCTGGCCTCCCCAGAGCAGAGACTTCTAGTTTCCTTGCCTCTGTAGCAGAGTATTAGGAAAAGAGTAAAAACAGGGTCCTAAGTATAATCGAGAAACAATTGCAGCATGACTAATGATTCTCTCTGTTCAGGTGAAGTGGCGTGAGGGCATGTGTGCATGTGTTGTGTGTGTCTGTGCTGTCTGTCTCTCTGTCTCTTTATGTGTGTCTCTGTGCATGTATGTCTGTATGTNCTGTCTGTCTGTCTCTTTATGTGTGTCTCTGTGCATGCATGTCTGTATGTGTGTCTGTCTGTCTGTCTCTCTGTCTCTATATGTGTGTCTCTGTGCATGTATGTCTGTATGTGTGTCTGTCTGTCTGTCGCTCTCTTTGTGTGTGTGTGTGCTGTGTGTGTATCTGTCTGTCTCTGTCTGTCCCTCTGTGTGTGTGTCTGTCTGTGTGTCTCTCTCTCTGTGTATGTGTGTGTGCACAAATGTAACTGGAGATGAACCTAGGGCCTCACACATGACAGGAGAGTGCTCTACCAAAGTGACCTTTTCTGCATAGGACATGGGCAGCAAAGAGTAGTGCAGACAAGACTCCTTAGAAATTCATGCTGGACTCTGGGGTAATAACAAGGCCATGAGTTTAACAGGTTCCAGCTGCCAGCATGGCTGAGTCAGGACTGAGTTGAGACTGCTCTGTCTCCCATTCACGTGTTGGTCCTGAGTGACATGGAGGTCCTTGTCTCCCACCAGTTGGACTAGGTGAGTTCTGCTTTCAGAAGGCTGAGTGACAACAGTGACAAAGGACAGTAGCCAAGCAACACATTTTATCCTAAGAATCTAAGAATAGAGGGACCTGCCTTGGTTAGAGAGTACTGCTGGGTGGAACTCATACAGTTTCACTGCTAGCCAAGTACAATAAGAGCTGTGGGTGCTATTTTAAGACAGTCTGGTGGCAGTTTTAAAGTTTAGAAGAAACGGGTTATGTTCACGTTAGTAGCTTTTATTTTATCCACTACATCCAAAATATAAACATTTATGCACATAGTCAATATAAAATTATTGCAGAAGTGTCTTCTATTCTCTTGTGACCTTTGGAAACTTGTATGTTACCTGAATAGCACAAGATAAAAGCCTTGGTCTGCCCTGTACGTGAGGCTCTTTTGAGGGCAAGATATGAGGAGAGGGTGTAGGTGAAAGATCTGTGGTAGCAAGTGGAGAGGGGCGGGCAGTGGGCTCTCAACACTGTCTGTTCAGTGAGGACCCAGCTTGACATGTCTTCTTGACAGCCTAGACAGGTTAGGGTCCCTGCTTAGCACCCCACTAGGTGTTCATAGGAAAGGCCTGGAAGCCAAGAGTGTGGATGGCCACCCTCTACCAGCTCCTCATAATGGGAAGGGCTTCTTGGGCATGGTCTTCACAAGGGTATAGGGGTAGGGGGCAGCTAGTGTTGGGAATTGCTAATTGCATGGCCTCAATTCTCCGTTGTTAGGGATTGTTTTTATTGTTGTTTTTGCCTGTAGCTCCCATAGTTTTTGTTTGAGATCTGAAATTAGTCTATTGCTCCTGCAGTTCTGCATAGTCATGTAGATCCAGTGAAGATAAGTGCATTACCCGCTTTGTCTTTCATGACTGCTCTGGAGCCATGGGGTGTTGTGTTTCTTAGTTAGGGTTTCTGTGGCTGTGACAAAACACCATGACCATAAAGTAAGCTGGGGAGGAAAGGGTTTTTAGCGTACACTTCCACATTGCTGTTCACCACGGAAGGAAGTCAGAACAGGACAGGAACTCACACAGGGCAGGATCTGACACAGAGGCCGTGGAGGGTGCTGCTTACCAGCTTGCTCCACATGGCTTGCTCAGCCTACCTTCTTCTAGAACCACATGGAACCATTCATCATGGGCTGGACCCCACTCAATTGGTAACTGAGAAACGGCCTCTCAGCTGGGTCTCATGGAGGCATTTCCTGAACTGAGGCTCCTCCCTCTCTGATATCTCTTGCTTGTATCAACTTGACACACAAAACCAGCTAGTACACTGTGGAACCACGGTGAACGGGCTTCTCTTCGGGAATCTCACTGCAGGTTTTTAAAACCTAGACAGAGAGCTGGGTTCTTGCCTTGTGTCTGCTCTAGGTCCTTGCTCGCCCCTAGGGAGGAACAGAGACAGCATCAGCCTGCAGCCTGCTGCCCTCCAGGAACAGTGCACCCCCTCTGTCTCAGCAGTTTTATTCTTATCTCGTCAGCTTGTTCCTGCTTTTGAAGTGTGAATCCCAGTGACCCGAATGAGCAGACTGCCTGGGCCGGGGCCAGTGGGACCAGGTCATTAGAGTTCAGAGGCACCCCTGGGTCTTGGGGGGAAGCAGGGATGTTGGCTCCTATATGGTTGGGCAGGGTCCTTGCAGCCTTGCAGTGACTAGGAACAGGTGGCTGCCGGGCTGTATTCTCCCCCCACCCCACATCCCTTCCATTGCATCAAGAGCAGGCACAGTTTGAGGCAAGTTAGAATGTTAGTTTTGTGAATTGCAGAATCAAGTATCAGCGATACCGTTGGTGCCTGGCAGGACAGCGTTCAGCCCCTTTTGCTTTCCCATTCGTCGGTGGGAAGCTCTGTGGTTTGTAGAGCCCAGAGGCGTGTTCCTGTCCTGGGACTGTGAATTCAGCGGTTCCTGACTGCCTGGTGCTCAGGAGGAGAGGGGACATACAGGATGTGACAAAACAGTGGTGGCATCGGATGAGATAGGCCATAGCATGTTATATACAGAAAGGCCCCAAACACCTGATTCCAAATCAGTTCAAAGGATATTTGTGGAACCCCTAGACCCTACCATGAACTGGGGTTAAGTGCTTTCATGTGTAGCCCTAAGGGTTCTTTACAATCCTCTGTACACTTGACCTTGTGAATGGCAGTTTTCCATAAGGCTATAGTTTCTACACCCGTGTAGTCATTAGCTGGATGGGATCTCCTCAGGAATACATATTTTCAGGCACCACTCAAGTCAAGGGAATGAGACTCCAGGATGTTTTAATGAATGCCCCATCCCTACCCCAGGTGACCCTGATGTCTAGGAAATCCTGGGGGCACAAGTTAGCAAGAAGAGACTAGGCTAGGCTCATGTCTCAGTCATGTGTATGCCATTGGCTGATTGGAGCAAGCACACTGTGTCTAAGTGCTTCCCCCTGTTGATAAAGGTTGGTAACAGTACCTGTCTTTTTGGTGGCGTGGGCCTTCAGGGTCACGTAGCAACAGTGCTGGGCATGTGGTAGGCACATGGTAAGCGCTGCTCTAACACTCGGATTTAGTCAGCTTTGATCCTGGCTCTGTTTGACTTCAAGGCTGTCTAATCACTGTATTGTACTGATTGTCTGTTAGAAACCTAATTCACTTAGTGATTAAGGCATCTCATTTTCTAACTCTAATGAGGGCTGTCTGTAGACCAAGGCTAGCAATGTGGTTTCCTCTTAGTTTAGTGCCAGCTCCGGTTTGTGTTTGCATTGCCCAGAGAAGGATTTTCTGGCCCAAGGTTGCCATGTTGAGCTCCTATTGCTGTTATGTCTGTCATAGGTATGTGGGATGTTGTATGTTCTCCCTTCCTGCTGAGAACTTGGTGTGGGTTTCTGATCTTTTTCTGTGCCTGGGTTTAGTGGGAAGAGCTATAACATCTCCCCTGAATACTTTGGGCTGAAGGAATCATGTGGAGTGCATGTTTAGAGCAAATTTGCTGGGCATTCCATGTGGTTTGTGGGTAGCTGCTGAGATGGTAATTAATGTGCTTTCTGACCCCATGCCGTCTCCTGCAGGACATACAGATGTCTGTGGCTGCAGTAGAGTGCTGAGTGAGAGTCGGGATGTTGAGAAGACTAGCCAAGCATCCATCCATCTCATGACCACTAGGCGCTTTGAGCCCCATTTTGTTGATAGGGAAAATAAGACCAAAAAAGCCAAGTGTTCTTTTCTAATGCTTAGCTGTGGCCACAGAGGGAGAAGCTCTCTGTGTGGTGGAGCTTGTATCTGAATGTTTCTGGAAGCTGGGGTAGGGGCAGGGCTAGACTTGTTTTCTTGGAGCTGTCCCCCTGGAACCCACTCATGTGGCAGAGTAAATACTTGAGCCAACCTTCTCTGCATCTTGAAGGTTCTTTTCCCAGAAGGCACCAGTTCTAATATTCTCATGACCTCAAATGAACAGCTAAAGCCCACTTGCCACCAAGCTCTAGGGTGGATGTACCTTCTGCCACTAGTGTCAGCTCCTTCTGTCATGGCAGCTGTGGCCTTGTGTTTATTGGAGGAAGTGGTCAGCTCTGAGTGGACACTCCAGTCCAGGCTTCAGGAGAATGAGCTGAGTGAGCTATTTTGGTTCAAGGTCGTTGAGAGCTAATTTTCTTAGGAAAACAACCTTCCCAAGGCCCAGTTCCATTTACTAGTGTCTGTATCTAGGGGTGGGGCTGGACTGGACTCATAACAAAAGGTCCCCTTGTCCTATTTCCCGGTTCCAGCGCCTCTAGTCTAGAGGAGTATGTGTCCATCTTGGTACACTGGGAACAGCTTTGGCTTCCTCTCATTCTCATCCTTGCCATACCGTTTTCCAACATATTCGTATCTCCTTCCTTTTGCCTCCCTTCCCCCCCTTTCCATCTCTGATCGTATCTGGCCTCCACTGAGTCTTGCTAAACATCCAAAGTGTTTGTGGGCCTCTGTATACCCACCATTTTGTCCCTTCTTTTCTTTCAGGTACAGGACAGCTCTCTGTCTAAACATAGGCCAGCAGATAGTGCTTTTTTGAGGCTCTTCACCCAGGCAGCTGCTTGCATTGCTTTCTGTGGCTCTTGAGGCCTCCCTTACCCAAATGACCCACACTTCCTAGTCAGAYGACTTCCTGGTAGAAGGAAYTCATGGTGTTTACTCTTATTTGGTGAGCAGRACAGGCRTCTTGCACCTGAAGAGGCATCTCTTCTGGTATGTAGTTGTTCTGCTTTTCTGGAAGCAGTTCCGGAAGCGTTTGCTTAGCATATTGTATCTGGCATACCTTGTATGGGACCACCTTTGGGGTCTCTTTGGAGAGTTATGGGGCCTCCCTTCACTTGGGTCTGCAAATTCCCTCATAGACAGCTCAGGGGCATTCCGGAGCAGTGGTTTCTTTCCTCCAACAGAAGGAACTGAACCCCAGCCTGCTTGTTCATCCAGTTTCACATGAACTGGATTCAGACAGGTTTCAGAGCCTGACTCATAGCAGGGCACAATTCATCTCCTGACATCTGACCTCAGGTTAGCTGCTTGGCGATGATTGACACTTGAGGTGATGGTTCTCTCAGTTCCATAGGAACTGTTAGGGGTTCCAGGAGAGCTTGGAGGAGGACGCAGGTTGTGGAGCCAGTTTGTAGGTCCCATGGATAGTGAGGATGGATGAAACAGGGAGTTGAGAGTGAGGAGGTAGGGATGGGGGAATGCTGGGAAGACAGGCTTAGGGCTGCTGTAGAGATTAAAATGACACAGCAGTTGCTAGCACAGCCTGGCACATAGAGTAAACAGTCCATAAATGTTGCTTTTTTCAGTACTCAGT
Organism: Ellobius talpinus; assembly: GCA_001685095.1. NCBI lineage: Eukaryota > Metazoa > Chordata > Mammalia > Rodentia > Cricetidae > Ellobius > Ellobius talpinus. The sequence continues at coordinate 7,367 of LOJH01009607.1, forward strand.
CTCCCTCGCCACCCACTAGAAAGGGGAACTAAATCTCCTGATTTAGTATGGTTTACTAGACTTGTGCATGGCACATATTGTGTCTCAGTTAATGTCTGTTGAGTGAACATATAAAAGCATGAGAGCAGAACATGCAATAAGTGGCCAATAATTAACACAGAAGTTACAGGACAAGCAGGAACAGATTACAGGATCGGCAGAGCATCTCAGAAGCAATGCAGCCTTCCAGAGAGCTTAGCAAGTGATGCCAGGACACTGTAGAGCAGCAGGCTGTCTAAGTGCATCAGTGACCAATGACAAATAATCACATCCTTCCCTCACAGTGCGTGTTAAAGAATTATGACTGTGTCTTTCAAATTAACCAGGAGTTCAAGGGAAGAGCTGGCTTTTAAGTCACAGGACGCTAGAGAAAATATGAGAAAAGACAAAGAGTAGTGGATTGGATGACCTTTAAAAACCAACTTTTGTATAGTGCAAGCATTAGAAACAAAATTTGACAGTGTTGAAAACTTGGCTCAAGTGTAAAAAAGTTTAAATATTTTAATATATATCCTCATATAAATCAACAGGGAAAGTCATTCCTGTCTTTAAAAGTAATTATGTGTATGGAGGTTTTGCCTGCATGTTTGTCTGTGCATCACATGCCTGGTGACCAGCGAGGCCAGAGGAGGGTGTTGCATCCCCTGGAACTGGAGTTAGAGATGGTTGTGAGCCACCACTGGGTGCCAGGAATCTGTTTATTCTGGATCAGCAACCAGTGTGCTTAGCCACTGAACCTTTCCTCCAGCCACACCATTCTACCCTAATAGAAAAATCAACCCAAGGACAGGTAGAGAGATCATGCATAGACGAATTATAAGCAGCCAGGCCACATATGAGACGTGTTCACCATGTTGACAACTGGAGAAAGGCAAAGGAAAAGGAGAGAACATTTTTCTGCTTATCAGCTATTGCAGCAAGGCTTGCCTTAAGACACTTTTCTAAATTGCTGGTGGGAGAAAGACTAGAAATTGCTTTTCTGGCACAGGCTTTAAAGAGGCTTAACTACATACGCTTTTCTTTTTTAAAGATAGAAAGTTCAACTCTCTAAATTCAGATTAAGGAAATATCTAAAATGCTTACAATATGTGTACATATATTTATCATAAATCACAGAAATGTTAAAAATATTAAGTCCCCAACAATAATAAATTATAGCAGTGCACATACAGAATATATGTGGCCTTTAAAGTAAAAAAAAAGAATATTTAATGGTGCCATTCTTACCCTCTGTTGAGTCCTTGCCAATATCTCTTTGCCTAAAGCAAGCCACATGATCAAGTTTAGATGCAGCAGAAGTGTGGGCGTCTACTATATGTTCATAGCATAAATTATAGTTCATAAACTTAATACACACATACACACATATATGGAGATATACAAGTATTTTATCAGTTCTTTATTATTCTGTTTATTGTTAAAATTTATTATAATAAGAAAAATGTATTCCTTGGGCTAAGAAGGCTCTGGGTTTGGAACATTTGATACAATAATGGATGCATTTGGGAGGTGTTTGAGTGACAGAATTAAGCAGTGTGGGGGACTTTTTAGATATGGTGCATGAAGTGGAGCTAGGTTGGTTCAAGAATAATGTAGCTTTGATTGAATGGTGTCTAAGAATGGAGAAATGTCTGTGGGGTAGCTTCGCTTGGAAAAAAAATCTCGTTTAATATGTAGAATTTGAGGTTCTTTTGAAGCACCATAGGTAGAGATACAGGAAGCCCTAGAAATAATCAAGTCATAGTTCAGAAGAGAGGACTGGAAAGGGAGATGGGCGAGAGAGAAAGAGTCAGTTCTTGAATATTAGTGATCATTGTGAGAGAGATGATGCTCTGCAATAGCTTTGGGAGGGATGGAAAAATGGCAGACGATAGGCCTGGTGTTCACTGAGGTTCAAGGCCCTGGTGGAAGAGTCAGGAAAATGCTTGTCCTAGACCTTGCTGGATACATGGTGCTGTTGCTGCCCACATCCCAGATTGTCTCATCTTCCATAATCTCGGCATCCTTCACCTCTCATCTGGACCACTTGGCCCATGTGTAATTCCATGAAGACTTATGTCGTTAGCTGGTCGATGGGCATGTTCTCTACCAGACTGTCAGTTTCCTGGGAGCTGGGAGTCTGTCTGATTGTTAGTCACTGGTGCCCAGCACACTGCTTGGCGTGGGCTTTCTGGGAGGGTGAATGAATTCAAGTATATATCCAACAAGCAAACCAGGGAAGTAGGATCCATCTGGAGGTTCTATGAAGGTGGAGGAGGAAGATAGAGATGTCGGGATCTGTGAAAGTATTGGTAGAGTTTCAAGGACAGAAGAGGCACCAGTACATGCCAGTGTTAGTGTTGAGAAAGATGGGCTCTAGGTGTCCAAGAACGCAAATGCTGTTATCGACTAAGAATACAAGCAGGGCTGAGGGGAAAGAATGTGAATGACACAGGTGGACTGATGAGGAAAAACCAGCTGAAGAAAGCTTCGAAGTGAAACAAAGGACCCCAAACAGCCATAGATGGGACACGCATAAGAAGGAAAATGTGGTCACATGACAGATTGGGTGTCATGCCTCACTGTCCTCTGGGTCGATCCTCTCAGACGATGGCAATTGATTGTTCACAGTGTCCAAAGGACATGGACATCCTGTTTGGGAAATGAAATTGAGCTGTTTTGTCTTGCTCCATATCTGTCCTCAGAGTCACTGGGTGTCCCCAGGAGAGGCTGTCAGTGCCCCCAGCCCCAGTTGCTGGTGTGGCATCCTCACGAAAGCTTACTGTGAGTCTGAGGTTACACCCTTATGAGGCTTCCAAGTGATGAGTCCTCTAAGGTATAACAGTCTGGCAGCACCCAGCCCACCCTCAGGTTTTATTAAGAATGCCAATTCCAAAGCCTCCCCTGGAGCCTACTTAAGATGTTGGGCTCCATAATTGAAGGCCCACTGTCTTTCTCTGAAAGCATAGGGCAGCGGTTGCTGCGAACAAAGTCAGGCCTGGCTGACCTTTATGCAGCCTCTGAACTGGGCTGAGGGTCCCCTCCTCCCCCACACCCTTGCCTTTGTGAAAATGCTTTTGAAGTTGTCTACTTGAAACCTGCTTCTGAATTCCCTAAGCTAGGGGAACTGGGCTGATAAAATTAGAGGCCCCTGTCATGTGACTGCCCCATTTTACAGGGTCTGCGGGTTCTGCTGGGATCCCAGACAGTGTTCCAGTCCTGGCTGTGATTTGCATATGTTTCTGAGCCAGAGATGGGACTCACGAGCCCCCTGAATTTGGTATTTGAAATTGCAGACTGAAGGACTGAAGGGAATCAAAATGCAGGCTAGAGGATAAGGTTTCATACACAGCAGCTGGAATTCATAGCTCTGGGGTCTGGGACTCATGCCTTTGAAGACGGGTGAGAGGCTGTTGCCTAACAGAAACCAGACCCAGACCCCTGACTCCAGTCCTCCCTGTGACTCTACCCACAGCGGGTCATGTAGCCCCTAACTGCACTCCGGGTCACCCACCTCTTCGATAAAAACGGGCTTAGCAGAGCATTTGCCATTGCTTTTGAGGGGCCAGGCCTCTCTGCTGCAGCTCTCGGCGTGGAGACTCAGCAGCAGATGCTAACTGCACCAGAAGTGAGTGTAGTGTTCTTCGTTTTACAATGTGGAAAGAGGGTCCCAGAGCTAGAGACCAGGCAGGTTCCTATATCTGAAGATGACTCAGAAACCAGTGTGCAGCTTCACAGCCAAGGCGCTGGACACGCAGCAGGTGCTCCTTGATCCCTGAGTGGATGCTCACCCACATTCTGAAAGCCTATTCATGCAGTGTTTGGGGGACCTTCTTTGATGTCTGGGAGTTTGGTCCAAGTTTTTCACTGCTGAATAGTGTTGTGGGTAGATCTTGGGAGCAAGAGCCTAACTTCTCCTCCTGATGGTGGGTGGGTCTGCTCCTAGATGGCACGTGCGAGGAAGCAGGTTGGTGACCACATTCCCTTCTCTTCTGGAAAAGGTCTAGGTTTCCATATAGGCCCCAGCATACATAAAGCTGCATTCTTTCATGTTACTCCAGTAGGTGAGTCTTTGCTATTTCCAAAGCCACAGGGAGGGTGTGACCCCAGCCGTGCAAGCTCCTCTACTCATGATTTTGAGCCAATAAACAAATCATTCTAAATGCTCCTTTCCAGTGAGTAGACTTTACTCCTACTTATTTTGGCTGGTGGGCTCCATTCAAAACTTTTTGGAGATAACATCAGAAGCTTCCCACAGGAGTGTTTGGGAATTTAAAAAGCTCCTAATAGCATTTTGATTTATTCAGGGAAATAGATCCAGTTAATAAAGGAAAAGAAGAAATCAGAGGCACAAGGACAGTGATTCTGATCAGGCACAGAGGCCCTTGTGTCTATTGGTTGTTCTGCACAGGGGTGCTGGGCTTGCTGGACCCTCCAGCATAACTCACAGGGTGAAGGCAGATACCTGGGGCTGCTCCCTTGTGTTCCCATCACTTGCTGTTTCAGATGAAAGAAGAATTGAGAGTAGCCAATGATAAAATAAATGTGACTTTAAATTTATAATCCCCTTCTCCACTGAGTCACTGATAGGAGTTTTTTAATGACCCAGTGCAAGAGAGTAGATTGGAAAACGATAGTGGAATCCTAGCAAATTCTAGTAGAATTTGAAGAGCAGTTTCGCAGCAGTTATTAAAACTCAGAAATTTACACAGCCCTTGACATTGTACTCCCAGGAATTTACTGTTGGAAGCAGTTGGAGTCATGAGGAAAGCATGATCAAAGGGCTTCATCCAGACGCCAATGAGAACAATGAAAGATTGAAACCCTGTTATCCACTAAGACTTAGTAAATCATAGCATAAACTTAGATATTTGTAAATATTTCCAAGAATGCATCAGTTAATGCTATAACATACCAATCATTTATATTACTCTGATAGTTACAAATGATAGAAAACACTATAGATTATATTCAAGTTTTATAAAATGCACCTGGAGCTCATTGATTTTGCTAGGCTAATTAGCCATCCAGTGAGCTCCAGGATCTCCCTCCCCTACCCCAGAACTAGCACTGGGTTAGAGACCCACACAACCACATTCAACCTTAAAATTATCTTGCTAATTTATTTTATCTTTTGATTCTTTTTTAAAAATTCTTTTACTTTTTTGAGTGTATAACAAATTTATGTCATTTCTCCCTTTCCTTTTATCCATCTAAACCAGCTATATACCACTCCTTGCTCCCTTTTAAATTCATGGCCTCCTTTTTCATTAATTGTTGTCACATGCACACACACACATTCATAAATACACAAATGCAACCTGCTCAGTCTGTGAGATGTCACTTGTACAGATGTTTTCAGGGATGACCCTTTGGTACTGAATAACCAATTGGTGTGCTCTTCCCTGGGGAAGGATGTTTCTCCTGCTTTCTACATTCTTCATTTGCCTGTAGTTCTTCGCATAGGGCTGAGGTCTCATTGGCTTCCCCTGCCCATGTTAGCAATGCTGTTGTTCTTGTGCAGCTCATGTTTAGACAGTCATATTGATGAGATTGTATGGCTGCAACTTCTGACCTTCCCAGGAGATGCAGTCATAGCAAATTCTGAATTTAGAAAGGAAAGGTTTGTAGAAATCTTTGAACGGATCTATTGACAGCCGTGTACTCACTTTGCATCTCTGTCACATTCTTTTTAAAGAATATTTATTTATTTAATGTGCACTGGTGTTTTACTCTGTGTGAGGGTTTCATTTCCCCTGGAACTAGAGTTACAGACAGTTGTGAGCTGCCATGTGGGTGTTGGGAATTTAGCCCAGGTCCTCTGGAAGAGAAGCCAGTGCTCTTAACTGCTGTGTCATCTCTCCAGCCCCTCTGTCACATTCTTGTAGAGTTTCAAATTTCTGCATTGTTATTATATATGTGACCAGTGTTCTATAATGTTACTACTGTAATTGTTTTGGATGCCATACAAGTACCATATAGCACAGGACACTTAATTAAAGGTGCTTGTCTTCCCCAACCGGAAAGTGTGGCTCTTGCAGTCTTTCTGCCCATTTTCTGTAATGTTTTCAGAGCCTTGGTGCTTTGTAGATGTCCCTGTTTGGCGGGGCTCCACTATTCTGCATTTTGATTGGTTATGACTTTCTGTAATGGCCCCTGTCTGTTGCAAAGAGAAGTTTCCTGGATGAGGGCTGAAGACTACACTTACCTCTGGCTGTAAGGACAAATACTTAGGATGTAGTTAGAGATTATGCTGGTTTAGAAAATAGTGGTTATAGCCTCGCCTCCAAGATCTATGATTCCACTATCCTGGGCAGTTGGCTAAGCTTCCAGTACCAAGCATAGTTTTCCTTTGGAGGGAATCTTAAGTTCAATCAGAGATCTGTTGGTTGCTCCCAAGGTACTAGTACCACTATTGCACGCTAGTGTTAGCATGCTATGCTATTCTTTGTTGTGGTTCATAGCTGTCGTAGCTGGGTAGAACTGCTGATTGCCTTCCTCCTTTGGAATCTTGTGTGGTGCCTCCTGGTTTCATGAAAGCTAGTCCTCAGGTCAGTAGTTCCAGCTCATGGTCCTCCAGGCCCTGTCTCTGAAGGGCCTGGCGTCTTCAGCAATAGGGACTTATTTCTACATTTTGGGGCCAACTAAGGGAAATAACAACAGGGTGTGTGTTTGGGGAGTTTCTTGGATAGTCCCAAATGACAGCTTAAAACAGGCTTCTCATACTTATTGTTGGAGTTTCTGCTAGATCATCTTTTGTTTCTTGAGGGAGTATTTTCGGGCTAGATGAGAAAAATTCATGTATTCACTTTGTATGAGCATTTATATGTAGACTTACATGTGTTTTTCAAGGTAGATGTGAATAGTGTGATTCCTTGTGACTTCTCAGACATCCTGCTATCTTATCAATCCTCCCCCTGTGTAATCATCTCCTTCCCCCTCCCTAAGCAGAGCCCACCCAGTTTCCCACCTCCCCCATCAGATCATTTAACTCTGCTATTCCCCCCTCCATTGCTCCACCACCACCCCACCCCAACAATGGTCTCTTTATGTTTTCCTGGTTTTGGCAGTTACTTCAGAATATTCAGACCTGAAAATTTGGAGTTAAGAGACTCTGATGACAGAGAACTCGTGACATTTGTCTGTCTGAGTTTGGGCTACTTCGCCTAATATCATCTTTTCTAGTCTCATCCTTATGTTTTAAAACCTTGAAAGTTCATGATTTATCCTCCTCTTCCTCTTCCTCCTCCTCCTCCTCCTCCTCCTCCTCTTCCTCTTCTATTTTACAGCTGAATAGTCTTCCATAGCATACATGTGCTACATTGTCATTGTCTGATAGTTTTTGAAGAGTGTCTAGGTTGTTTCTGTTTCCTAGCTGTTGTGAGTAGAGCAGCAGCCACGATGGTGGCATGGCTGAACAGTGATCTGTGGAGTTGGATGTTAAGTCCTTTGGGCATTATATTCAATTTTTAGACATCTAGAATCTGTAATTAAGACCCTAATGGTAATTCCCAGGTAGCAGGATTGATTCAGGCTCCCCCTTTTTTTCCCTCTATATTTCCTTAGTATTCCAAAAAAGAATAGCTTTGTAGAAAACTTATTCCTCAAACCTAACTAAAAGACTTCTTTGAAACGTAACCCCATAAGCCACTGCTTTACACAGCTCTCTGAGCAGAAAATCCAACTGGCTGGTTTGCATTACAGGGAGGGGGGAGGTTGGCTTTTTGTTGATGAAGGGAGACTGTGCCCCTGACAAAAACCAGGGTGGATTTCATCTGGTCCTGAAGGAAGAACAGTGTTGTGAGGAGGTGAAAGGTCAGCCTTGAAACTCAGATGAGTTCTGGCAGGAGCGTTAATTTGGAACCACCAAGCCTGTGCCATGTTAGAGAACTTTCTAATTCCCAGTGTGGTCTGAAAGTAGAAAGTCCCTCTTTACTTGCACGCCCTGCTAAGCCCTCTTACATTTTCTTAGAAAAACAAAATGAGGAACCATGTTCTTAAGATGTTGAAATGGATTGAAAAGACCCGTAGTGAGCCTAGCTGGGGATCGAGGGCATCCTGGTTTCTCAGAGCGCTGCGTGATGGCTCGTTCTGTTTTAAAGTACTGCAGAAGTGATTGTTCAGTTTGCTTCCTGTGTGGGAAACACAGTACCTGCTTCCTGCCTGAAAACATGACCAGATGTGAAGCTGGACTTCAGAGTCATTCCAGCGTGGATGGATTGTTCACATTGATTTCTGTGTAGGAAACAGGGCCACATGTAAAAGCAGGTCATTTCCAGCATCAGTTTATGGGCTTTAGACAGAAGTACTAGAGCAGGGTGAGGACAACAAGAGGGATGGCGAGGGGGAATGGCCACCTTATCCAGCTTGGGAAGGGCTTGAGTCTATACAAGAAGAGGCCAGCACAGAGGAAGGCCTGGAGGAGAAACCTGTCCTTAGAGGTCCCCAGTTCACTGTGAGTGAGCGGCGCTGAGTGGAGAGCTTGGTGTAGACACATCTGGCTTAGGCATCACCACTTGGATTAGAAATGACCACCAAGATGCTCCTGGGTGCTCTGCAGCCTCATCTCTCGCTGGGAAGAGGTTTAGGATGGAGGGGAGGTACTGGCCTCCTATGCCCTGGGTGAGAGGGAAGGCTTTGTTCTCAGGAGGCATCCTGGCCCATGGTGATGTCCCTGTCTTTCAAGTAGGCCTGATGACAGTGACTCTGATGTGCAAACAGGAGTGTTTAGGAAGCATGTAGATCAGTGTGTCAGAGGAAAGTGCTTTTTCTTCTTCCTTTCCCGCCAATAGCTACACAACATTCTTAAAGTAACAGGTTTTTCTGTAGTTTAAGGGAAGCATTTCACTTCTCACCTTAAAATGTCCTGATATTTATTTCCTCTTCAGCATCTTGTATTTTAACTTCTGGAATTTTGACCATTTTTTAATTGAAGACATGGGTCTGTATTATAGGCTGACCACTTCTAATTTGAAATCTGAAATATATAAAAATCACAAACTTTCCAACCCTGACCGTATATGTTATTCATAGAACACAGGCTACACACACACACACACACACACACACACACACACACACACATTACCTTAAGGGTATGTGTATGAGGTCTTTATGAAACTCAGGTGGGTTTCTTGTTTAGAGTCCAACGCCCCAGCACATCTCTCTCTTCCTAGGTCTCCTTCCCTCCTCTTCTCTCTCCCCTTCTCCCTCCCCTCCTCTGTCTCTCTTTCTCTCCCTCTCACATGCACACACACACACACACACACACACACACACACACACAGGGGTGCATATATTTATGTATGTCTTTCAGGCCTTAAACATTAAGATAAAGAATAGTCAATTAATATATGTTTGTCAATTATTTCCATACTTTTTCCTTTAAAGTTTAGGAATGAAGAACAGAAGTGTGTAGTCTTGTCAGCATTAGAGAACTTAGGGCAGTCATGCACCTCTCCGAGGGGACAATGCCTTGCATGGATCAGGGTGACAGTGTTTACTGTTAAGTGATTCAGTGTTGAGAGCAAGAACACTACAATCTCTAATGTCACCATTAAAAGTCTGGTAGTGTGAAATGCCCGCTTAGCAACTCCACCTTCATAGGTGCATCTCCCTTTGTTGGTGCTGGTCATGGCAGCATTTTTTTTAAATTGTAAAATGCCAATTTTATTTTGATCAGTGACAGCTCTCTGTGTACTTTCCAGTTCTGAAGACGGTAATAATTATGTTTATTTCAATGCACAGACATATCATTAGGTACAGTTTTTTGAGTACCTACTATGTGCTGCAAGCATATGACATTTCATTGAATTTTCACAGTGGGCTTACTAAATTAGAATTGTTATCCTGATTTTTACAGAGGAGAAACTGCACTGGGTCCAAACGCCTTCTTTGTGAGCATCTTCACCAGCTTCCCCATGTCCCACTGGCCACATGCTTCTGGGTGCTCAGTCATTCTACCTACTGGCTCTGCTTTAGTTTTTATAAGTTTGTCTCTGTGAAACACATTATAGTGGTATAATTTGTCACATACTGTTATAGAAATAGTAACTCTTTTGTAATTTTAGGTCATTGTAGCTCTGGTCTGTCTTAGTCTCTTCAGCGTATGGAGACAAAATATGGTAGAGCCGATGACCTATAAACAACTATTAAGTTCTTCCACCTTGGAGTCTGGGAAGTCCAAGAGAAAGCTGCCAGTCAAGTTGTTATCCTGCGAGGACCTGCCTCCTAGTCTGTACTTGGAAAATGCCTTCAAGTTACATCCTCTGTGCTAGAAATGAGGAGGGCTGTCTGAGAACTCGTTGGCATGTGTACATGGTCCCTTTGCAGAAAGATGGCTTGCTGCATAGGGATAGCGAAATTATTTTTGGTTTTTTAAGTACAAGCAAAACATATTCTTTCCATAGAATGTAGTCTACTATGTGTGAATGCTCGCATTTAAAATATGTTATTGCTGAAAACAGCATATGTTCATTTGAGCCTGCAGTGAGTTGTAGTGTTCACTGGGGATGGGGAAGGTCTTCCCTAAATGACGTTGCATATTGATCAAGGAGGTGGCTGCCATAGGTTACTTCTTAAAATAACAGTGGAGTTTGCTGTCTGGATTGTTCTCTCACAGATTTCTTTCTAGAATGTGATAGTGTTTGATAGCAGAACCTCTTTGAAAGTTAGAGAGAGACAACCTCCCACATATTTATCGGCTGAGTTTACATTAGCACTTGAGAAGCCTCTGTTTCCCTTTCGCATCTTTCACGGCACCATCATCAGTCGCAGGCTCCATCCTAGGAGATGACTTTGCTTATTCCTAAGAGCAAGCCCTCACCTCTTGTTTAACATGATGTCATGGCAGTTCAGGCGCACCTCCTGCTCTCTATGGTATTTCTATCCCTCACTTCTACAGTTACTTCCTGCTCCTTATGGTGTCCCCCACCTCTACAGTTACTTCCTCCACTCAAGCCTTGAACCCCTTAATCATTCATGAGGATTGGGATCAAGTTCTTCCAAACTCTCGTTAATATTGATGTCTTTACCTCTGATAAATTTCAGATACTCTTAATGGCATCTAGAATGGTAAATCCTTTCCAGCAGGTTCCCAGTTCATGTCATCCATATCCATTAGAAGAATCTATGGCTCAGGTCTTATGAATGCGTATCTTAAGTAGTAATCCTATATATCTTCATAATGGACAGCTATGTTGGTAGGTATAAAAGTGGCATTAATCTTGTTGGCTATATCTGCCAGAGCTCGTGGGTAACCAGGTGTTTTATGGGTGCTCAGTAATATTTGAAAGGAAGCTTTTCTGGGAAGTAGGTCATAACAATAAGCTGCAGATGTTTAGGAAGATTGTTGCAAATGGATACACTGCTACCCCATTTCCTGAGCACAGGCAGAGTAGATTGCAGTGTCATTCTCAGGGGCACTAGGAATTTGGGGACAGTTGGTGATCATTGACCTTCACTCAAAGTCATCAGTTGCACTAACTCCTAACAAGAGAGACGGTACGTCCACAATGCTCTAAAGCCAGGCTTTAATGCCTCTGGCTCTGAGGTCCTAAGGACTGGTACAGCCTGCACCAGTGGTCTCAGGAGCCCTGGATGCTTCCCGTGGCTGTCTCATCAACACTACTGCTTCCCCTGCACTTTGTGTTTTGGGCATGGCTCCATCCTGAAGCCCCAGCCTTGTTTTCTGCAGCTCCCACAGCTCTGCCAGTTCCAGAGTGTAGGGCCTTATCTGGATTACACTTTGCATCTGTTGTGGCTGGTTTGGTCTATCCAAAACCACTAAAACATTTCCCTATCAACAATGAGGCTGTTTTGCTTCCTTATCCTTTCTGTGTTCACTGGATTATTGCTTTTCATTTTCTCCAAGAACCTTTCCTGCAACCACCAGCATGGATTAATTACTTAACTAAAAATAAAAAATTAAAAAGAACTTTTCCTCTGCATTTACAACTTGGCTAAGCGTTGGGCATAAGAGGTGGAAGGAACGTGCATCCTGTCTTACTTGGTGATTCTTTTCCACTAAACTTGCTTGTGTCTCGTTTTTGATTAAAAGCAGTGGTTCTCAACCTGTGGGTTGTGACCCATTGGAGGCGTCGAATGACCCTTACACAGGAGTCACCTAAGACCATTGGAAAGTGCAAATATTTACATTGTGATTTATAACAGTAGCCAACCTATAGTTACGAAGAAGCTTTGAATATAATTTTATGACTGGGAGGGTCACTACAACACGAGGAACTGTGTTAAAGGGTCACAGCATCAGGAAGGTTTAGAACCACTGTAAAGTGAGAGGCTTTACACTCTTCCTTATACATGGACATTCACAGAATGTCTGTAAGGCGATTGATTGATAGGCCTGCTTTCAATATTGTGTCTCAGAGGCTAGGGAGGCCTGAGGAGAGGGAGAGAGATGGGGAACAGCTTTTCAGTGGCAGAAGACATGCACATTTACTAATTAAACTTCCTGTGTTATAGGTACTTGCGTGGAATCCAAAACTATTATAGTACTAAGTCATAGATCACTGGTCACATATATAATAATAATGAAGAAATTTGAAACACTCAGAGAATGGGACAGAGATGCAGGGTGATTACATGGTTGTCAATAGATTTGCTCAGTAAAGGGTTTTTACAAACCTTTCATCTGTACTGAATATAGAATCTTCACAGCACAGCAGAATAAGTTAAGCCTCATGGCACAATCAACTACCTCCCAACTCCATCACATTGAGGGCTACTGGGTTTTAACATAGTAATCTGAAGGGCCACATGCATCCAGACTCTACCCCTTCTCACTAGAGAGTTATGCTGCTGGGGTGTTGAGGGTTTGTAAGAGCCAGCTGATCACATCTCTTCCCAGCTCTGGCTTGAAACTGGTCGCAAAGAGAATGGCTATTTTATGGCTATTATAAGCGCTGAAACCGGTAGCCCTAGAGAGCACTGCTGACGTTTTACCATCAAGTGGTTCCTAACATCAAAAGTCCTTTTCCTGCTCTGTAGTGAAAAGACATCCCAGTGAGTTTATTCAGTGTGGGAGGCCTGTCCGCAGTCACAACCAGCCTTTTAACATTGCAACATGATGTATAGAGTCCTTGAGTAAGAGCGGCACAATTGAGTTTAAAAAACAATCCCAAATCTTATAATGGAAGTCCACAAGGGGAGAGGAGATGAAACTCTTTATGCTGCTTGTCTGGAACACTGTGCTTTCCCTCAAATAGTCCTCTCTCAGCTTCAAAAGTGATGATGACTAAAGAAAGTCTCAGAGTAGCATGCGTGTTTACACCCACCTCTGTGGATGCTTCCTACGAGCAGGGCAACATGCAGAGTTGACCCGAGTCCCTGCTCAGGGCCACCGAAGTATGTGCTGGACTCTCTTCACCTTCTCCAGAGCTCCTGAGCTTCCTGAAATGCTGCAAGCAGGAGGCAGCGCCGCTCACACTGACTTTAACCCTCGGGTCTTACTCCCTGCACCACTCTGAAGAAACTTAGAGCTAACACTTGTAGATCTCCAAACAGATTTTTTGAACTGCTCAAACCTTTGAGAAATAAAAGCAAAAGCTCACAGTAAATGAGATCAGAACAAATACTCTGAAATGTCATCTTGCTGTGCAGCCCCTGCTGACCCCAACCCACAAATCCTTCTGCTTCTTCCCCACTAGTGCTATGATTGCATGTATATCGGCTTTATCTCTTTATTGGTTAGGAAGTAGAATTTGTTAGTGGTTGTGATTGAGAGAGGCAGCACAGTGGAAGCCCTCACACGTGCGGGGCCCCATTGTTTGTCCCATGGAACCACACTTGTGGATGCTTTTGACTCCAGTCCTTCAGGATGAGCTGTTCTTGTCTGCTATGTCTATGTATTTATCTACACTAAACTCAATAAAGCCTGCTTGCTTGAGATTTGGAACCTCCAGCAGCCAGAGAACCTGACCTTGCAGATAAAGACTTAGTGTGAGTCCTGGCCACCATGCCTGGTTCCATCCAGAGGTCTCATATATACTCACCTGGAACCTAAGTAAGGAGCAGCAAAAGCTGAGTGCCATTTGTAGTCATTGTGAATGCCTATCTCCAGGGTGTCTAGGACAACTTAAATAAGTAGCAAGCTGCACGTAGCACCCACAAACCTACTGTCTTCAGCCATTGTTCATTGGACAATATACTTTAAAAAGTGAAAAATGTACAGGGTACATCCTGTATGGCACATTAGAATTAGAGAAAAAAGTCCACAAACCCAACGATAGACATGTATCACTTAGCAACGCAGATACATTTGGAGAAGTGAGTCATTAGGTGATTTTCTTATAGTACATGCATTATAGAATGCACTCATACAGACTGCGTTGGCTCCAAAAGCATTGGAAATAAAATCGTATGGGAACACCGGTGCATATGCAGGCCATCCTTGACTGAAGTGCTGTCATGTGGGGCTCTACTATGCTTAATGATATAAAAACAACCCAAGTAATTTTTGAACACAATAAGTGCAAAAGAAAAAAACAAAAACAAAAAACACCTAGGAAGAGGGGGCAGAAAAGACTGTTAAGAGCTGTGAGATTATGTTTTCTTGATGTGACAGGGTTGCAGCACGCATGAAATCTAAAGACTATGGTGGCCTAAGTAAGGCCTACATAATGATAATACCAGTCAATGTGCCAGTGTGCATAGGGAGATGTTCACGAGGCCCCGCCCCGATGAAGAGCTACCGGCAATTAGTAGAAAGAAAGGGCCGGTTTTCTTCAGTCAAACTCCTTGGCAGAGTATCTAGTCCCAAGTCATCAGCCCTAAACACATGAGTGATACGAAATGGTCGCCATAGGTTTTGTATGTGCACACATATGTAACAATAATAACTGAAGAGGAAGAGGCCATGACTTTGAGAGGGAGTGAGGGAGATGCGGAGGAGTTAAAGGGGGAGGGAAGAAGGGATGGAAGTGATACAAATACAGTACTCATGAAATTCTCAAAAAATCAAAACTTTAAATTATGTGAGTGGTAGAACACACACACACACCAGCACCAGCACCAGCACCAGCACCTCCACCACCACCGTGTTGACTAGAATAAGGGGAAGCATTGTCGCCGACTAATTTTTTTGTCATTGCAATGGCCCCTCTGGAGCAAATAAGATTTAAAGAAAAAATAGAGCAGAGAAACAAACAAACAAACCCCTTGATATTTTTAAAAACACAAATGACTGGGAAATTCAGATATTTAATTTCAAGGAAACAAGGCACCCCCCGAACACACACACACCCTCTTCCTTCGGATGACAAACAAGTTATTGTTTGGGGACAGGGTGGTGTCAGTGCCAGCTCCAGCTATCTGTAGACTGCACTCTCACGAACTTAGTTCTTTTTAAAAACTCTCCATTTATTATCCATGTGTGTGCATGGGTAAGGGCTTGCCTTAACCACAGCGTGTGTGCACGTAGCAGTTAGAAGATGACTTTGTATTGTCATTTCTTCCTACCGTAACCTTTATGTGGGCTCTGCCAATCAAAATCAGAGAACGCACCTCCCACAGCAAAGCATCTTTACTCACTAAGCCATATTGCTAGCCCTAAACACAGCTCTCAAGATAAAAAAAAAATAGTTTCATACGTGAAGCAGTGAAGAAGGGGGAGTAGATTTGAATGAAGAGGTTGTTCTAGTAGGGTAGTTTGTTAAAAGTATTAGTAAACCGATTACATTTCTAAGAAAATAGAAATTATGATAATGAACTCAAGTAGTTGAAAACCTTGAAATGGAACAAAAACTCTGGGGACAGTCCTTAGAGAATGTCCAGACTGTCCTGTGGACTCCCGAGGGCAGTGGCTGCAGGCTGAATTGTGTGCAGATTGTTCTTGAGCCAGGTATGCAGTAGCTTTCAGCTTTGTTTGTTGGCAGTGACAACAGCTATGCCTGAGGACGGCAGGGCCTGTGCCTTCTCTCAGAGAAGTCTGCTCTCCAGCAGGGGCTGACATCCCTGTTTCCCACTGGTGGGAGAAAGTTAAATGTTAGAGAAAACAAGTCTGCCTGTGACATTCATGGCCTCTTCTGAAGCTTGGAGACCACAAGGGAGGTTTCTTCATGACCTTATTCATTTGGAGCCTCCTCTGAAGGGGAAGGGAGGAGAGCCTGGGCAACTGGCTTGGCACCATTTCTGACCTTGACTTGTTCAACTTCCTAAGCACTATACAGGGGCGTAGAATAGAGTGGCCCTGATCTGTGGCCTCCAGGCCTGGCTGTGGTTGCACCTTCGCCCCCTTCCTTCTCTTGCCCTTGCAGGGAGCTTCCTGTCAGGTGCCTGCTATAGCTTCCCTCTGCTAAGGCATGGACTTCTCCTCCTCTGGATCCCAAAGTTAACATAATGGATATATTGGGACTACGGTTTGCCTTCCCAGGATCTCAATGGTTTGGCAAAGGCTTCTAAAGTGGAGAGCCCTCACAGTCTTCTCCTTTTTCCTTGCAGAGGAGACTGTGGCAATGTGTATTGTGATACAGAATTGCCCTGGGGACTCTTTAGAACTCTCTGGAATCTTTTATTCTGCCCTAATATGCAAACGTTGATCACATATTCTGAGCAAAACTGAGTTCTTTGATTTTATCAAGGCAGGGACTGAGGATGGTGGCTTACTCTTGTCATCCCAGCACTTGGGAGGCTGAGGCAGGATGGTTGGCAAAAGCAAGTATGAGGCTATGTCACATAACACAGCTTAGGCTATGAAGTGAAATCCTATCTAAAGAGAAACCAAACAATAACAGAACAAAGCAAACAAAACCTTTAAGAAAAGCAAAAGGGATTGGGGTAGGATAGAGACAAATAGAATGTGCAGAGCCCCGAACTCCACTCTTGGACAGGGCCAGCTATATTAGGAGAGCACAGAATGTGTCTTTTGCCAAGATTTTAACTGGTTTCTCCTTTTTTACTCCTGTCTATTTCTGGTCCCCTGAATTATAGCATACATCACTCCCCGGAGTCTCTCTCTCTGGGTACCAACCTTTGTTCTCTAAAGTGTGACATGGATATTGGGCTCCAGTCTTCCCTCCAATTTCCTGGAAGTCCTCCCTGCTCTCAAAAGGAATTTTTATTGCTGTTGTTTTGTTTTTTATTTTTGTTTTGACAGGTTCTCACTTTGTAGCTCAGGCTGGCCTAGAACTCATTATCTTACTCTGCAGCACTGACTGATGCAGAGATAGCCTTCCTTCTGCCTCATCCTCTCAAGTGCCGGGATTATATCAACATTGTGTACTGCCATACTGTGTGTCTTTCTGCCTCTTAAATGGCTGTGACTTAGCAGTTAAGGGTTTGATTCCCAACACCCGTATGGAGCCGTACAACTGCCTGTAACTTCAGTTCTAGGGGAATCTGACACCTCTTTCAGACCTCCCTGTGCTTCTGCATGCATATGTGGTTCACACAGACAACACCACACACACACACACATGCACATAGAAAAAAAATGAATATAAAAACTATGGTTATGGCTTAGGGCATTTGCTGTTTTCTATTCTCTGTGTTTATCCTCCTGAGGAAGCTCACTCCTTTGACACCATCTTCCTACCCCATTGTTCAATTCTAGAGCCCGGGACTTGCTGAGTTATAGCCAGGTACTGTCTCATACAGTACTCCAAGGCCCCAAGACCTAAGTGTCAGAGTATTCCAGATATAAGTCACCATTCTCCATCTCCCCTTTTCTCTCTAACTATGCATTCCCTCCAGTTGCCAGTTTTAATCCAGAAATTGAGGTGAGGTTTCTCATATTTATCAAAAAACCCTGCTGAAATGGTTCATACTCAGGAGGCTGAGGCAGGAGGATCATGAGTTCAAGCCAGCCTAAGTTACATAGCGAGACCCTGTCTCAAACAAAACAGAACAAAAAAAGGATCCCCTTGGCCTTGGTGTCCTTCTAGTAATCTGTATAGTACATTTGACCTGGGGAATGCTGGCCATGTGGCTGATAGGATTATCTGGTTCTTTTATCAAACTCAGGTGCTTTAAGGCAAAGGCCACCCCTTGCTTCTCAGTGTCTCCCAGGAGTGCCTAGTGTGTAAAACAGGAGTCTTAATTGTTTTGTTCATGTGTCATCATATGACACTCATGGATTTATCACATGCCATTCTATCCTGCACACTGTGGTTCTTGACTCTAGTCTTCCTCTTACTAGGGTATAATCTCCCTGAATGTATGCCTGTCTCTAGACAACAATGTGTTGTAGCCCCTGTACAGCCTTTATACTTGAGGCTCAGGGAAAGCTGTAGAAAAGGAGGCAGAAAGACTGTAAGATCCAGAGGACCAGAGTGTCTGCTGTAATGTAGTGTCTGTTATATATGTTATATATATTCCATGGCTACACCCATGGGATCCCAGCAATAAGGTTGCTTAAACAAGAACAGTACAATGATAATGCCAATTCACATTGCAATGTGGGTGGGGGGTCTCACACTATACCACCCTAGATGAGAGCTACATGAGATTAATGACTGTTGAGAGTCTTCTGTCTGATAGATTGAGCCCCCGATAGATTATCCAATCTCAAGAGGTCAGCCCTACACACGTATATATATGAGCAACACTCAGTGGACTCATTATGTGTTTATATGTACCTGTATGTATCTGTTTATATGTACCTATATGTGTATTCGCATGTATAAAACAATAATAAGTAAAGAAGAGGTCAAGAATCTGAGAGGGAGTAGGGCTTGGGAGGAGTTGGATGGGGTGGAGGGGGTTAGAAATGATGTAAATACACTACTTGTGTATAAAATTCTCAAAACAATTTAAAAATACTGTTGTAGGCTCTGTGGAGTGCCTTGCCCATGCCCTTGGGTGACTGAGGTCTGTTCAGTCTATGGCTCCAAGCCACCCAGATTGCAGCTGCCCCCGGCTTATCTCTGACTTTTTTTTCCCACTGTGGGAGCATACTCGGGACTCTTCCACTGCCTCTTCTAATCCTCTTAGAGACCTTCCTGTGCCAGATGTTGCCCTGCTGAAAAAGACAGCATCCTCTCCTACCCCGCACGTGGCTTCCTTGAGGCGTATGTGGCAAAAGTTAACTGTGTGTATGCTAGGTGCTTGTAAGTGTTGCTTGTCTTCAGGACTTGTCATGGAGGTTGTCTATTTTGAATCCTATCAGTGCTGCTAGCTGATTTTCTGTGCTTTCCCTCTTTTCCCTAAGTGGGGTGCAGACAAGAGACAGACTACTTGTCCTTGTATCTGCCTGGCCTCTGCTGATCTCAGAAAA
Source organism: Ellobius talpinus (assembly GCA_001685095.1). Taxonomy (NCBI): domain Eukaryota; kingdom Metazoa; phylum Chordata; class Mammalia; order Rodentia; family Cricetidae; genus Ellobius; species Ellobius talpinus. The sequence goes on from LOJH01009607.1 coordinate 26,613, forward strand.
TGCTGACTAGGTGTCAGGCCAAGCACAGACATGCACTCAGGCCTGGATCCAGTTTGGAGCCTGGGAGAGAGTCTAAATAATCCACACTCCTACCCCTGAGCATATACCTAAGCAGCGTCTTTCTTCATCCTTTTCAGCTCTTGAGGGCAGCGCCAAATACGTGCTCACATGTGCTCCCCCGTCCCCAAGCATGATGCAATTTCTCCAGCAGGAAATTTGCAGTACTTATTTGCAAAAGTAGCAGTAAGAAGGTGGGATAGAGAAGGGACAGAACTGAAAACGACATAACAGAAAATGATCTTCCCGAGTAAGAAGTGAGATGGTCTCAAATGGAAGCTTTGGTAACTAGGTTTGCTGCCCGTAAATATGTGTGAAATCTCTTCCCAGAGTGTGCTGGGTGAGTTAGAAGATTGGATATCATCAGTACTGACAAAAATATCGGAGACTTGAGCACCCAACATTAGATTTAACAGTGGGGTAGTCACCGAAAGGGACATCTAAGGGTTCCCTTCAGTACCTGTAGGTCTCAGGAGTAAGAGCCACAGCTTTCTGAAGGGTTCCATACAGCCACCCCTGGGGTAGGCAGCTGCACACTTGCGCTGCTCCTGATCTGAGACGCAGGCTGTCTCTAGATTGAATATCTCATCATCATCACTCCCCGCCCCCTGAGTCCCTTCTATCTCAGCTTGGGCTTTAAGTGTGAGCAGGTCTGTTTCTTTCTGCCCTTTCCCAATGATACTAATGCTAGTATTGGTTTCAGAGTAGATGTTAAGTGGGTTTGATAGATTGCCCATGGCTTGCTAGGGTACAGAGAAGGATTCTGAAGTTCAATTAGAGTTCAGTGGAGGGAAGCCCCATGGAAAGAGGTGAAAGGGGGCAGGGATGATGGGAGAGGAGCCACGCCAATGCCACACCTGTTCTATAGAGTGGGGAGTAGTAGCCTGGAGTGGGTAGAGGTTATTTTAATTCCATTTTTCTTCCAGAGATTTCCCTTGGTGCTCCTCAGTAGGTTGGATGTGGTATCTTTGTGGATGGGGAGAGAAAGGTGAACAGCTTCCTCCTCTCACCTGTTGACTTCTGATATTTGACATTTGATCAGACCCTGTGATCACAAACACGCAGGAACAGGAGGCTGTTTACCACTTCCCTCCACAGTAAATTTTTTCCAGTAGTTATTTCAGAGGCAATTTAAGCTTCTGTAACTTGAGCTATGACTGGATACTCCTAACTTAGTGCATACATTGCTGCCCACATTGCTAGCCTGGAATCTTCGCTTTGGTAGTGAGAATGTGCTGAGGAGGGACTAATGGCTTTGAGCTGCCACTGGGTCTGTTTCATAGCAACAGTCAGTTATACAACCATGTTTAGTAGCTTTTGCCCAGGGTAAATTTGTCCCATCACCTCCTTTGTTTTCTCAGGCGGAGAAACCAAGGCATGCCTTGGCATTTGACTCATTCGTACTGGAATGTAGAAGATTTCAAAGTAACGTGGCCCTCAGGCCTCTTGGCCCATGAAGTTAGCAAATGCCCCTTGAATGTTTTATACATGTCAGTTGTGGACATTACAAGTGTAGCTATGGGCAAGAACATCTAAGCGCTTCACCTAAAAGTGCTTCGGTAGCTGGGAGAACATAAATGAAAACCCCCG
>LOJH01009608.1:14480-35182 GCA_001685095.1 Ellobius talpinus
GTGTGTGTGTGTGTGTGTGTGTGTGTGTGTGTGTTGCACAAACACTGAGTTTTGAGGTCAGTTTCAGGGAAGAATTCTCCCTGATCACAGGCATGCTTGTGACTTTAGGGGGAAGCAGCTAGTCTAGCAATATTCTTGAATACTTCCATATCCTTCAGGAGATATTAGCTCGGACACCTTCATTTAGATGTTCTCTGCTGGGTCTCAGTTCAGTGAAAACAAACCAGTGTACACTGGTTTTAATGCTTCACTGTGTCCTGATGTCTTTCATGCATGGTCCAGGAATGGACTCTGTATGAATGACCTCTCGTGTGTGGTCTGGTGGCCTCTCCCTGAGCTTTTTGACACTGATCATTTCAAGAGGGTACTAGCAGGGGACCATGACATGGCAGCTTGAGAATGTTGAAATACACCATCTGAATCTCTCCCCTTGCTTCTATTTTACATTCTGCTAAAAAAGTATTTAGAACAGAAAAATGGCATTTGGATTTTATAAAATACAACAGATCAAGTCCTACTTGTGGTTTTCCCTGGAGCCTGGCATGAAGAGCTGTTCTAACAGATATTTTTCAAAATCATTAGGCTCACCAGAATTCAAGCTGGCCCATGACGTTTGGATTGGATCCATTGTTTCAAAACTAATGCTTTCTACCCCCAGTGGTCTCTGGCCTTGTATCCTGCATTCTACATCATGGATTTAGGAAACCCCAAGTATTTGTCCAATGAAGACATACTTAGAGTTCTATGTTCACAGATTTCTGGTTAAGCACAACCCCTTAAAGACAAGTGGGGAGTGCAGTCAATGCATGCCTGTACTTTTGGGAGGCCCCACAATATTTATAAGCTCCAATTTCTGCTATTCACCCCCCCACTTTTGAATCCTTTGGTCCTGCCTTCATAATACATTATTTTCACATATGTCCTAGTTCAAATCTAGGTAACTAAGTCAAAAGTGGTAGGAATGCAAACTTGTACAACCACTTTGGAAGTCGTGATGGTAGTTTCTTAGAACAATGGGAATCAACCTACCTTAAGACCCAGCAATACCCCTCTTGGGTGTATACCCAAAGGATGCTCATTCATACTACAAAGGAATTTGTTCAACTATGTTCAAAGTGGCATTATTTGTAATAGCCAGAACCTGGAAACAACTAGATGCCCCTCAACCAACGAATGGGTAAAGAAAGTGTGGTACATGTACATAATGGAATACAGTGATAAAAAACAAAGACATCTTGAAATTTGCATGCAAATGGATGGAGCTAGAAAAAAGCTATCCTGAGTGAGGTAACCAGACCTTGAAGGATGAGCATGGTATGTCCTCAATAAGTGGATACTAACTGTAAAGCAAGGGATAATGAACCCATAGTCCATGACCCCAGAGAAGTTAAGTAACAAGGAGAATCATAAGAGAAACATATATAGATTCTCCCTGGGAAGGGGAAATAGACAAGATCCCCTGAGAAAATTGGGAGCATGGGGGTGGGGGAAGAAGGGAGAGTGGAAGGGGGAGGAGGGGAAAAGGGTAGAGGAGAGGAAAACTTGAGGGAATAGGATGGTTGAGATAGGAGAAGGACAGAGACATAGAGCAAGGAAAGAGATATTTTGATTGAGGGAGCCATTATGGGGCCAGCAAGAAACCTGGCACTAGAGAAATTCCCAGGAATCCACAAGGATGACCCCAGCTAAGACCCTATGCAATAGTGGAGAGGGTTCCCTAACTGGCTTTGCCTTGTAGTCAGATTGATGACTATTTTAAATGTCACCATAGAACCTTCATCTAGCAACTGAAGGAAGCAAAGGCAGAGATCCACAGTAGAGTACTGGGATGAGCTCCCAAAGTCCAGTCAAAGAGTGGAAGGAGTGAGAATATGAGCAAAGAGGTCAAGACCATGATGGGGACANGTCAGATTGATGACTATTTTAAATGTCACCATAGAACCTTCATCTAGCAACTGAAGGAAGCAAAGGCAGAGATCCACAGTAGAGTACTGGGATGAGCTCCCAAAGTCCAGTCAAAGAGTGGAAGGAGTGAGAATATGAGCAAAGAGGTCAAGACCATGATGGGGACACCCACAGAAACGGTCTGCTTGAGCTAATGCGAGCCTACTGCCTCTGGCCTGACAGTGAAGGAACCAGCATAGGACCAAATTAGGCAGTCTGTGGCTGACAGTTGGGACTACTGGCAGTGAGACCAGGATTAATCCCTATTGCTTGTACTGGCTTTTTGGAACCCATTTTCTTTGGAGGAATACCTTGCTCAGCATAGATACAGTAGGGAGGCCCTTGGTCCTGCCTTAAAGCAATGTGCTAGGCTTTGTTGACTCCCATGGGAAGCCTCACCCTCTCTGAGGAGTGGATGGGGGGGATGTGCTAGGGTTAGGGAGGAGGAGAGGGAGTGGGAACTGGGATTAATATGTAAAATGAGAAAAGATAGTTTTAAAAAATAAATTAAAAAATGATAAACATACATTGCTATATACCAGGAAACAACACAAACAAACAAAAACAAAATGGTGGTAATTATTAAAACTGGATTTTACTTAGGAGACTTTTATACTTTTAATGTTTGTTGATTGTGGGATGTGTCTGCATGATTATTAGCAAAGACATTGTTCTTCCATGCGGGTCCTGTATTAGTTTCTTATTGTAGCTACACAAGTTGTCACACCTACCACATTATATACAGCAATACAGTTGCTGCATCCTGGAAGCCAGGGCTCTGAGATGGTCTCACTGGGCCATGATGGTGTGTCAGAAGAGCAGTGCACAGAGTAGGAACGTTTCTCCAACTCCCTGGGCTCAGGGCACCATGTCATTCCAGGCTCCGATACTGCTTGTGGCTACCCCGAAATCCCTCAGATAACCCAGGAAATTCTCTTCCATTTCAAGCCTGATGCAAGGTTTCATCTGCCAAGTCCATCGGCCACCAAAGTTAACATGTTCACAAATTCTAGGGCCGCTAACTGCAGGTATCTTTTTGAGGAATTATTCTGCAGACACTCTAAGTGTTTTCTGATGGAGAAGTTCAGCCAATCACATTTGGCTAGGGCGTGGCCTCCTGGGGCCAGGGAAGATAAAGTTGGACATCCAGGTGCTCTCGCCCTCTTCTTTCCTGTGCGCGCTGGACCCTGGTCATGTGAGTTAACCGTTTTCCAATTATTAAACTAAATCTGTTATATTGAGCTGGTCTGGTTAATTCTAACTTACCGGTCGACCACGCCCATCAATTGGCGCCCATTGGGGCTTTTTGGAGCCCTTTAAGGCTCTAGTTACCCGCACCAAATCGCGCGCCTCTACATCTGCATCAACCCCTGGATTATCAGGGACTCAGATAGAGGGTTAGCTGGCCCCTAATCTGGACCCAATCTCTTAATTTCCTAATTGTGAAGCAGCATAGCAGGCTTTCTCAGGCTCCCACAGCCAGACAGGCGCTTTCCCTCCACTTCTGCTTTCCTTACCAAGATGGGCTATATTCCTTCAGCTTGTAAACCAAAATGAATCCATCCTTTATCAAGTTATCAGATAACTTGTCAGATAACTGTTCGCAGCCACGAGAACAACAATGAATCTACTAAGGCAATTGAGAAGAATTTCTTTAGAGGCCAAAAGTGGATACTCCCCTCTGATAGCCACTGGACTTAGGGGGTGAGAGAACAGTGGGAGCTAACAGGACCCCTGCCCCCACTCTTTTTGGAATCTCTGGGAACCTGTTGAGTGTAGATGGGAGAAGACAATAGAGATGGTCACAACAGGTGAACTCCCCAGATATCATTCATGTGATTCCTCCCTGCACCCCTCTGGGTGGGAAACCAGCTCGGCTACAGCACCTACTTAGTTTATCCCCCTTCCATTCCCTCTTCTCCCATTGCCCTACCTGTGCTTTTCTGATGTCATCTCTCCAAAAACTACTGCATGGAATTTCTACCTTAGCTTCTGTATCTAAGCGGAGATGTGTGCTATAGGTTACTCTTTTAAATACAATTGATTTCAATTCTGTAGCATCCGTGTGCATTGTAAATTGGCTTTAGTAACAACCAGGTGATTATTCAATATAGAATGACAGAAAATATCAACTAGCTTTCTTTATTGAGCAGACATAAAGGAATTTGAAAAAAACAAACAAACGAAGAAATTAATCTTAAAAGCAATATGTGTAACAAAGAAAAAAATCTGTAGGAAGCCAGGACACGAGTATAGAGAGAAATCATAAACTGAAATATTTAGGGCAATTCTTTTGGAATAACTGTGATTTTTTAACAAAACATTTTTCCTTCTTATGAAATTTTCTGCTGCTCTCTGGTTACAACCAGGAACTATAAAAGAACTCAACTACAGTGTCTGTTTTTTTTTTAAAGTTAATCTTTATTTGTGAGGACAAATAAGAATCATGCTCTGTTTCAGAGCTCATAGGAAGTAAGCAAGCTTGCCCCCTCTTTTATTAAGGTCCTTGTGTCTAACAATGTTTTCATGTAAATGTCTACCCAGGGTTTGAGTATTACCTTCTTTATTTAGCTGTACGATTATAAAATGTCTATTTTGCGTATTACATTTTGCCTCAATGGAGTAAATCTTATAAACAAAGCTTTGATTTATAGAGAATTGTGTAAGGCACAGGCGCTGGCAGTGGGAAAATGTTCAAAGTTATCTTGCCTTGAACTCTGAACAGGGCTTATGTTTATAGCCATAACCAGAAAAAACCAAAAAGAGAGAAAATTAATAACATGTAAAGCCATTAACATGTAGAGCCAGAGGGCTTGGAGAAGGAGATGAGCGTCTGGTTCCTCTTGGAGGGCTCCTTGACATCCGTGGTCACCAGAAGGCGTGTTCTCATTTAGTCCCTCTTGGAGGGCTCCTTGACATCCGTGGTCACCAGAAGGCGTGTTCTCATTTAGTCCCTCTGACAATGAAGGCAATCTTTCATATGTGTTGTCCTCATGGGGTGTTGGTACCAGTCAGCCTGCTATTTGATGCTCCGAGTTTCTGAATAAATTCTTCCCTAACCACCAAGTTCCAGTACTTTAATATGAAGCAACCTTGGACCGGAAGAAGAGACACTCAGGGAAAGGCAGGGCTACTTACATATGAGAATGGCTAGGCTGCAAAGAAGCTTAATTACCATCTAACCCAGTGGTTCTCAACCTGTGGGTGGTGACCCACTGTGGGGTCGAATGACCTTTTCTCAGTGCCCCCTAAGACCATTGGAAAACAGACATTTGCATTACAATTCACTAGAGCAGCAAAATCACAGTTACGAAGTGGCAATGACAACAATCTTCTGATTGGGGTCCCCATAGCATGAGGAACTGTTTTAAAGGGTCACAGCATTAGGAAGGTTGAGAACCACTGATCTAAATGTTCTTATTATCATTTTTTTCTGGCTCTTACGTGTGAGATTGTGTTTCAGTATTTTCAAAAGTGACACCAATAAAGCCTCACCAACGTGACTGCCTAAACATGAGCTGAACACGCACAACAGCAATAGACATGTCAGAGGGGTAGGGACACTCCACGAGGCCTCATCTGCATGCCAAGAACTACAGGCAACTAAATAACGCCGAGAGTCGGAGAAGAAGTCTCCTCCAGGGAGAGCACACCAGTTCGTTCCCCACACACCAGTTTGTCCCCCGCACACCAGTTGGTTCCCCACTACCAAATGTTCAGCCCCGAAAACATGCGCACAAGTAACAAACAGTATACACACGGAGTGAATTCTATTTGTATATTTAGGAGTGTGTATCTCTCTCTCTCTCTCTCTCTCTCTCTGTATGTGTGTGCACGCATCACTTAAGTACATCACAAAGAGGCCATGAATTTGAAAGAGAGTAGGAAGGGATAGATGGGAGAGTTTGAGGGGAGAAAAGGGAAGGGGAAATTAATGTAATTATAACCTGAAAAAATAAAGTCTAATAAAATAATAAAAAGTATTCTGAGTTTGCACTCTATACCAAGCAATATGAATTTAGACACCTTCTTAGGATTAGTATACCGTGGGAAATGAGGCTGAAGCCTTAAACTAGAAGTTGCAGAGAACGGAGTTCAGCCCTGTTGCTAGCGTTTTTTTTAACCCCTGTGTAAACTTCTACTTTGTCCTCTCCCTTTAGAAATGGGGCCCGTGGAAGCTTTGCCTTGGGCAGAGATCCCTGAAGCAACAGGAGACAGAAAGACTCACCTGGGTTGTTAGCAACCAGCTGTTAGCAACCCAGGAGACAGCTGATTGCACATGTGTAGTACACACAGAGTAATTGTTATCAGAGTGTTGAACTGGAGTCTGCCAGGCGGAGGTAGACTTGGAGATGCAGAGTCCTTGGCCTTAAGAAGGAGCTGAGCTTCTTCCCCCACCTCTCCTGGATGCCGCCCCCACTAGGCGCAGCAATGGAAGGACACCCGCACCCCTGTGCTGGTGCATGGAAGTGATTGATACTCTTTAAACGCAAGCAGCTCATTCAGAACGTTTTCAGGTGACTTTTAGAACAAATAAGCTGTTTTATAGAGCCGATTCGGGCAGTTTTATATGTAACTGTGTGGTCCATTCATTCGGCAATTCTCTGCCCCTTTTGTATGATTTCTATTCTTAACATCTTGGTTTATTCATTTACCTAGAAATGCTTAGCTCTTCTGAAAATTTGAGCTATAATACACCATTACTCATTTAAAAGTTTTTTTTAAATTTTTTTTTACCCACAAAGCATTCCCTTTCAACTCTGTTTTTTAAAATTTTAAAATTTCTTATGTGATACAACAAATCTTGGTCACATTCATTCCTCACCCCCTCCAGCTTTCTCGTACAGCCCCAATTTATCTCCCATCCATCTCAACTTCTAGTCTCTCTTTCTATCATTGTTTTTCACTCCTTACCTCTCCCTTCTACCTTTGGCCCTGTTTCCACTCTAGTTTTAGGCCTTCTACCTTCCAGCCACAAACCTATGGCGATTCACTTTTGCCAGGTTTTGTTAAAGAATGTTTGGAAGTTAGTCATTGTCATTTATAGTCATGTTTGTTCATATATCCGGCGAACAAAACTAAAGGCATAAACTACATTTCCTTTCTATCTGTAAATAATTTTAACTTCAAGTGATTGATGACTGCATCAAATTGACTCTTGTAGTTAAGTGCACATAACACACACGTGTATGAGAGTTAAGAATATGATCTAGTTTGTGAATTAAATCTAGTGTGACCTTAGGTAATTCATGTAACCTTTTCTCTGCCTCAGTTTTCTCAACTATAAAATGGGAATAAGCAACAGGGTCCATTAGGAAGGATTTTTAGGGAGGATCAAGTTAGGTTAGTATATATGATGTATTGGGACAATGCAGGTCTCAGAGTAAGTGAAATATAAGAGCGCTTACATTCTCAGAGTAAGTAGAATGTAGAACTCTTCTGTTTCAGAAGAGTGGAAGCCGTCAGCGTTCTCACTGTAGACTCTGGCACCTCCACTCTTTGCTCAAGAACAACACTGTTTAGCGCAAACATAATGTGAATGGCACGTTACCTTTAAACATTTCTAATAGTCACATTTCAGAAGGTGGACAATAGTTATTACCTTAACTTTAACATTTTAACACAGGCCACCCCATGAAAAAAACCTCAGCATGCAGCCAATATGAAAGTATTGATAAGCAACTTTAAATGCTTGCTATATGCTGTGTCTGGAATAGGGTAAACTTCACGCTTAGAGGTCATGTGAATCTCGGCCGATTGTCTTTAAAGGCTCAATATGATATCAGCCTGTTCAGTAGAGTCCCCAGAGCTAGACCTAGAACTAGCACTGTGAATGAACATGGCTCTTGCCCTTAGAGTTCACGTGGCATCGCTATCCGATTGTCTAGTGATGTTAGTAACCGTGGAACAGCACTGGGCTCGAGAAAGTGCAGTGGCTATAATCCCAGCACCAGGAGCCAGAGGCAGGAGGACCTTAAGGTAGAGGACAGGCTGCACTATATTGCAAGACCTAACCTCAAATTTGCGCGCATGCATACATGTATGCGCACATGCACAGGCATACAAGCACACACATGAGGGTAATTGGAAGCTTGTGTCTGTTGTTCCTTTGGTGCCAGTGAGGTTTTTCCCTCCTCTCCGGGGCTGATTCTCAAACTGAAACTCACTCTAACGAGCCTTTGTTTTCCACATCCCAACTGCTATGTATCCTATTCCTCCAGGACCTTAGTGTGACTAAATTATAGTCAGTTCTCTTTATTCTCAGCAGTTCCATAACTGTTACAGGCACCGAATTAGCAAACATTAAACCATAGTTCCCAGAGGAGATGTGAGATTATGTTTCTTTGAGCCTCTAGCCTCAATATGACACCAACACATGTTATTTTATGCATGTCTCAGCATAGAGACACTTCAATATAGTTCTTATCCATCACTATTAAACTCAAAACCTAAAGTCAAATGAAACTTTTCTAAAATATATACTACACAACACTTCAGCATTATGCCTGGATCCTTTTCATTATGAAATCCTCAACAGGAAGCCCACGGTTGTAAAACAGGGCAGTAAGCGGGCTTGTAAGTGCACACTTGTTTTACACTAGAAGAACGAGGAAAGGGGGCAGAATGTTGCCTTGTGTGACCTCAGCTGCCATCTGCTGCACTGTGCACTTCTATGAATGGCCAGGAAAGCACCGATTTTGACTTTAGAAATAAACGTTAGTGAATAGGCGTGTCTGTGAATAATGAGGCTCAGCTGTGCTGTTTACTTTCTGGACAGCGTTTTCATTTTCAGAAATGCCTTCAGTGCACTTGGGTGGGCAGTTGTGAAACTCCTCGGATTCTGTCATGGTCAACAGCAGAGAGCTGCACACCCTGGGAGTAGAATAAGCCAGGTAGGGTATCCTGGGGTTGTCCTGGGCACAGTCAGCCACAAACAGAGAAATCTAGAGAAGGAACGCTTAGGACAAGGCGAAAGCAAAGGTTCTCAGAGAATGCTGGCTTTTAAGTTCAAGTTCCCCACAATCTGGGATTAGAAAATGAGAAGTAGAGGGGACTTAGATAATTGAGGACATATGACTGAGAGCAAGCGTTAGCCAAATGAAGTGCAAAGGCCAGGATTCTGGGTGAATGGGACTGGGGTGCCCAGAGTTGCCTTTTCTCGTGAATTTGCACTGTAGATCCTAGGCATGTTATTGTGAGATAAAGACAGAGAATCTGAGTGAAGACAATTGCTGGCTCACACCTCAGCTTACACAACCAGCAGTAGATTATGCAAGGAGTTTTGATATTTTGATATTTTCATGTAGTTATCACCAATCTCATCATTAATCAAGTTGACCCAATTTTCTAAATTCATTAGGACCAAACTCTTTGTCTCTTGTCAAACCATTTCCTGTTTGAAACAAAGGAACATATATGTATGTTCATACATAGAAGTGGTTCTCAGTTTATCAAGAGAACCGGAGCATATTTAAAATGTCTAGTGATTCTGTTACCACCTAAGTCTTTTCCCTCCATGACATTCTTTTCAGAAAGCTTTGCAAAGACAGCACTTTGTTATTAAAACAGGGATTGGACTTGCTGTTCTTATGGGAATGAGTCCCATTTCACTGTAGAAATCCTGAGTCAGGTTTGTTCTTTTCATTGGAAATATTCTCTTGTTTCCCTTTTAGCCAGGGTCGGCTTTTCCTGGGTTTATTTTATATATAATTCAGCCTCATTTCAATTTGCACCCACCCTATTCTGAAAGTTTCCGTACACAAAAAGTCATGCTACTATATTAATTTTTTTAAAAAAAATACTATTCAAATTAGCATTTACTATTTTCCCAAGGCATTGTCATACGACTTTGGTTGTTCCTCGCCCCTTGACCAATAACCTAATCTTGTACTCTCTCTTCTTCCCACCTGCTCTGTCCCTTCAATTTTTAAGAAAGTGTATACTATACTTAGTACTTCCTTTAAGAATTTCCTATAATGTAATTTGCTCATTCATCCAAACTCTTTCCCCAACTCGTTCAAGACCCACTCCCACTTTACTATTCCCCCAACTTAGTTCTCCTCTGATTAAAACAAGAAACCCATCAAATCAAATTTGTGCTGCCCATATAATATATATATATAATATATGTACTCCTGGGTGTACGGCCATCCACTGGAGGGAGGCTGGCCTACCAGAGACTTGAAGAAACTGACCTTCACTCCTCTGAAGCTATCAGCTGTCAATAGCTATCCATTAAGAGTGATGGCTTAAGAGCCCCTTCCACTCCATGCTAGACTCTTGGCTGTTCTGACCTTGCGCAGGCATCCACAGCTCCTGTGAGCTCGTGAGTGCAGGAGTCCTATCACGTGCAGAAGACCCTGCTTTGCTCCCTCCTCAATCTCTGGCTGTTACCATCTCTCCACTCTCTCTGTCATGATGACCCTTGAACCTTGTGGTGGAAGATGTGGTATAAATGTCCCATTTGTTCCCGAGACCTCACTGAAACTTATTTCTTCTCTTTGACCACTAACCTCCACTCTTTTCTTAAATATATGAAGTGTTTCATGAATGCGTGTCCTCTTTGAGAGAGACAGCCTAATCTTCCCCATATCTTTTTTATTTTAGTAGATGTACCAATGAGGTAACACCATATTTATATTTTGAACAAAGTTAATAAGCCCCTATGGATGAGTTTTCCTGCTTTATTCCAGTTTTGTAAATGTTAGTGAAGAACACAGATTAAGAATAGGAAAAACTCACGGATGCTATAATATGATACCACAGGAAGATCAATAAGGCAGGAAGGTGCTAAGGAGTCAAGCAAATTAGCATCTGGATAAAGTGAAACTCAGAAAAAGTCCATCTCATAGAAATAGAAAGGTATTAATGACTATTAATGGGGAGAAAAGAGGACCAAAAGATCATCAGCGGGTACAAAGGCATGTAAGAAAGGGCAAATAAGTTTTAGTGGTACAATGTTTATTGTATAGTAAGACAATTATGGTTGACAGCAATGAATTGTGTCTTTCAAAATGGATAGCAGAGAGGATGGTCTTTGTCCTCTATACAAAGACATGATATATATTTGAGATAATTAATATGCTAATTACGATGGTCTTATCATTTTACATTGAATACATGTATTTAATTATATTATACCCTATAAATATACATAATCTTTATACATCAATTAACAATATAAAAAGTAATGAAGACAAAGCTGGGAAAGATTTATCCAGCCTTTAGATTAGTATTTTATTAAAGAGTATTTTATCAAGACAATTATAAGCAAACAAAAATATTGAGAAATAGAAAAAAAGGCTGCCATGCTTCTTAATACTAACAAAACTCTATAAATATTCTGAGTTTATTCTGTGGTTCAGCATTAGGCACACAAGAATTGTCAACTCAAGCAGGAAGTAGGAGTAACTTCCATGTCGGTCAATCTTGCAGAGAAGGCTGCTTGAGCTTGGCTTTGGTTTTCTTAGCTTGATACAGACATAAATAGATAATGTGTGTAAGCCAGTGAGCAAGATACCCGAGGTAACTTTAAGCATGTGTTTTTACACTTATTCTGTACGTCTCAACACTTGTGAATGCCCAAGAAGATCATTCCTAAGTTGCCTCACTTTCGTGTGAGTTTATAGCAGAGAGGCTAGACTTAAATTGGTTCATTTTCATATCAGGTCCTCCTCTAGGCTGACAGTTCCCAGCACTGCTTTAGAGACTTTTCCTTACTGGTAAACTTCGCTGAGGGTACCCTCCAATGGAAGCTGTGTTCCAGAGGAGCAAATTCTGAGTCAAGGAGTTGAGCTCCTTGTTGACCTCAAGGGGTCTAGCATAGGAGGTGACAGCGTGTTATTCTGTTGAGAAACTTCAGAACTGCCACAGCGGAAGGCAAAGATTCTGTAGAGATTGGCCTCTGTTGTGGGCATTATGTTTATAACAATCTCTTCATTCATATATTGAAATTTAATCTCCAACGAGGTGAAATTAGAAGGGACAACCCCTAGAAATAAAATTAGTGTTCTTCTTCTAAGGAGCCCAGACACAAACTCATTCTCTTTCTGCCACATGAGGACATGAGAAAGCAGCAACCTCCCAGAACCTGGTGACATCAGCATTCTGAGCTGAGACTTCGAGCCTCCGCAGCCGTGACAAATGCATCCCCACTCTTTCAACTATCCACTCTCGGCAGTCTGTTCTAGCTGCCCGCACTAAGATATCCCCAGATGTCAGTCAGTGAGTGGTTGAAGACCGTGCCAAGGATCTTTCACCTCCCCAGGGCTTCTGGCCTGGACTAACACGCTCTGCTCCTGAGCCAGGATGCTCCAGCAGCTGGAGGGGACCTCAGGCAGAAAGCTACAAGCATCTCAAATTGCAAAGACAGCGATGGTATCTGCAATACTCTTTGTACTCTGCACCCTTCTACATGGAGTGTTTTCTTATTCCCTCATCACATACTATACTGAAAATTCTGACTTCCACTTCCAAACCATCAAGAGGTCAGGGTATCTAGAAAGGAAGAGGGTGCATGACCAGAGGGGACTGTTACAGAGATCTGCATTTTTAAAAAAAATTAAGTGTAGTTTCTAGCTAATATGTTTTCATAGTGGGCCGTATTAAAAATCAGGGACTAGATTTTACAGTGGCTGTAGGAGGAGTAAAGTGAAAAAAAAGTAACAATGCTCTTGAGTCCCCCAGGTTCCAGCATGTAAAATCCCAGCAGAGGGGAGGGTTATAAATGCCGCGGCAGGAAATAGGAGGCATTTAACTACACAGTGAAAACGCTTTTCTCATGAATGATGTGATGTAAAACCTGTTTAATGAAGAACTTAGGTGGGATTTTATTTTAGGAATGCTTTTTTTTTCCACCCAAGTCTTCTATGTGAAGTGTACACACGGAAGAAGGCTTCTTGGAGTCCTAACTCATGGGAGAAAGCAATGGATGGGTCAACATTTTACATGTTCATCAGAGTGTGCTCTCTGTCCTTGGATGATCCCTCTTGTACTTTTGACCTCTTGTTTCAGTTTCAGGGGCCTGGCATTACAGGCATGAGCTGCTTTACCCAGTCCTTGGGTCACTTTCTACTGCGCTTTTGTTGGCACTCTTCTCCCCGGCTCTCAGGGTTCATGAAGTCTTTTCTGAATTACTTGATTTTTTTTTAAATGAGTCAGCATGAACATCGGCCAAGTCAAAGAGTATTTAGATGACATGTATCCAACAAACATGGAGACAGTATCTCGACTTGAGAAAAAGGATAGAGGTTCCTTTACTCATCAGCACCATCCCGCTCCGAATATCATTTTAAAAGTAAGGGAGGTGAAGTTTGGTGAAGTCATGGTTCTTCAAATGACTTTCAAGAACAAAATCAGACTACTCATTGGCTGGTTTTTCTGTTTTCAAATCACATTTCCAGCAGGGTGCCAATGTAGTCCAGGAGTTTAAGTCATTATTATCCAAAGTCCAAGTGAGTGAAATTTCAATCTCCACTTCTAGCCACTTCATGTTGGTTTTATCTGTAATTAACTTAGTGAAAGGCCTCCGATGACAGATTCTTCCCTGTGCTCTAATTGCCTAACTCAGAAGGTTCTCCAAGGAGTTTGATTTAACCAGTTTCTGCAGAGGAGTGCCATGTGGTAATGTGGGAATATTAAATAGGAACACTAGGTGTTTTACCAAGGCATCCCAAAGGTATTATTGGATGAGCTCACACGCAGAATGTTTGTACAGTCTTGACTGGTGTGGTCAGGTCTTGGGCAGCGTCGTGGTCAAAAGAACACAGGACTGAAACCAAAATGAGCTGCCAAGGAAACTAAATCCTTTACAACTTTCAAAAGAAATGCTTTTAAAAATTCCTTTCCCCTCTCCTTGTCCCTCTACTGTGCATTCTCTGCAGGCATTCCTGGGCTTTTATTTTCAAGTGTCCTTCACCTGGGGAAGCTTTTCCTCCAACCTCTCCCTCCCACCCCAGTTTCTTAGGCCTTTAGCCCTGCTCCCTGCAGAAATTCTCCCTGTAGGATGATCTTAAGAATCAGTCTGCAAAGAAAAGAGTCACTTTGCAGGTAGAAAAAGGGGGAGACAGGCTGGGTAAGTTAAGATCCCTTTAAAAGATTTGGTGTTGCTTGTAAAAATTAGTTAATTAACTTATTATGTGTTTGTGTATGGTGTGTGTATATGTATGTGTGTGTGTGTGTGTGTTTGCTTGCATGCATAGCAATGAACTCCTGTAGAGGTCAGAGGACAACTTTATAGGGTCATTTCTCTCTTTCTAACTTTTTGTGGGTCTTGGAGATTGAACTCAGGTCACTAGGCTTGCACAGGCAAATGGCAAACACCTTTACCTACTGAGCCATCTTGCAGGCCGTAGAATCCTCTCAATAGGTTTGAAGGAGTGTAATGTGAGGGACCCCCATATAATAATCTTCATATTTAAAGGACAGTAGTCTTTTCTTATCTGAGGACCACATGTTCTCCTAAAAGATGCCTGTAAAACCGGATACCACTGAATCCTTTATCTGCTATCCTCCCTGGAATACAGACCCAGGATAAAGATAAATTAATGAATGATACACAGTGAGGAATTAACAATAATAAGTGAAAAGAGAATTTCTGAATATGGTAATGAAAGTTGTGTGAATTTCTCTCTCAGGATGCCTCTTTGTACAAGACTCATCCTTCTTGGGATGATGTTTAGTGATGTAACATTTCCTTGGAAGGAAGTAAGGTGACTGCTGTTGATCTTGCTATGTAGCATTGTTAGATCACCATAAAAGAGTTACCAGAACACCAACACCATGACACAGTCTATGTGATAAACCTGGGGACTCCTCTGTGACCTACAGGTACATGCACACATGGTATGGATGAGATGGAGGAAGACCGGACTCATGCATTGTGTGGGATGGAACAGTCAGCTCAAGAATAGTGCACAATTGAAAACATCTGGAGTATTTATGAAAGTTGTCACTCAATATTTTTGAATCTTTATTGATGACAAGGTATTGAAACCCTTGAAAAGAAAGCTGTGGATCAAGGGGCCCATTGCATGTAGATAAAGATTTAGAGAAATTGATGATCTGATAGCTTTAAGGAGGAGTACTGAATTAACAGCAGACATTGTTTAGGAATCCAGGTCTGAGAAGGAATCAGCATTGTGTGTATAACTGACTTTGAGATTCTTCTCTTGATATTTAGAATGAATGATCCTTGTAGCTTTTCAAAGGGCCAATATATTTAAAATCATGTCATAATTCCCACACCATTTCTTCTGTTTAAAAAAACTGTTGAGAACCTGGAAAGTGGGTGTCAGTGAGGGACTGTCTAGATCAGGTTGGCTGTGGGCACATCTGTGGGAAATTATAGTAAATATGGTAGCAGACACAAGAAGACCTAGACTAACACCTCAAATGTTAGTGGCACTGTTCCCTGGGTTTGAGTCTTGAATTGTGTAATGGTAGAGAAAGTGGGCTGAGCAGCAGAGAAGCATATATTAATTTTCTCTGCTCTTGCTGGGGATTGTCATATGACTGCCTGCTTCAGGTTCTTAGTGCCTTGATTTCTCTGAAGTGATGGATTGTAACTTGGAACTAGGAGCTTAATAAACCCTTTCCCCCAAACAAGCTTTTTATCTGGCTACTTTAACACAGCAATAGAAACAAAAAACAAACAATACCATACTTTTGTAATATGGTTCAAATTAATTGATGCATCTGCCTAGCCTGTATCCACAAGAAATATTATGTGCTGCTTTACTCTTGGATTCTAACCATATCCTGGGGTTATGATAAAAAACAACTTGATGGAGCTTCTAAGATAAATTATATCATTGACAGAATCATCTGAGTAACACTGTTACTCAGTGTTACTCAGAAGGCAAAAGGTACTGAGACAGGAGGATAAAAAAAGATTTATGGCAGGAGGAYTCAATAAAAAAAGTTCTTCACACATAAATTTAAAATAGTAGCATGATTTATGGAGAGAATAGACTTGGCTAATTGTAGGGAGAAAAGTTTATTTACTTGGAGGTAAGTTCCTTATGAGTCTGGCTGGTTTCTATTAAGTTGGACATTAAATACATTTTAAAAACATTTAAAATAGGAGGCTGGAGAGATGGCTTCCTGATTATAAGTGCTTGCTGTTCTCCTAGAAACCCATGTTTGATTCCTACAGTCACACCAGGTGACTTACAACTACCTATAACTTTAGATCCATGGAATTCAATGCCTTTTGCTAGCCTCCAAGGGCAGACATATATGTAACATCCATTCACAGACACACACACACACAGGCATGCACACAGACACACACACATGCACACACACACGTCTTAAAAAGCATCTAAAACAATGCCATCTTTTCAATTTTTGATTTATGATGAACACATTTCAAATTTTGATCATGATGAACATAAACACAGTGAAACATAGAGACCTTTTGAAGAAACGAGCAATGCATTCTCAAACATCTTGGATTTCTCATTTTTTTGATCTAGATATCCCTTTACAATCTCAAAAGCCATTAAAGACCCACAAGAGCTTTAATTTATGTGAATTGTATCTAGTGGTACTGCCAGTGTCAGAAATTTAAAACGAGAATTTCTCCACTGGAGAAAACTATTTTCTTTTTGAGGGGTTGGCAGTTGGCACTAGTATCTGTGTTATGGATGGGGGATTGTGCCCACTGCCCCTCTCAGTGCTGGGACCCCATCTGGCTTGAACCTGCGCAGGCCCTGTGCATGCTATAGTCAGCTCTCTTGAACTATATTTTACTTCCCTGTGCTGATCAGAGAAGATTCATCTAATTTAACAATGTCCAAGGCAAGAGAAAGATCTGTGAACTTGACCTCTCCGACTGGAGCTGGATCTTCAACACTTACCGTCAAACACATCAGTTTAATCTTTCCCTGCAGGTGTTGTGTTACAGGCCCCTGACATCAGTGAGCATTCGCCATGACCAAATAAACACAAACTCCTGAGAACTGGGTGAAACGCTTGGGCCTGACTGAAGAGTATGCTGCCAAAATGCCAAGAAAAGCATGAAGCATCTCACTCAGCAAAATGTGATTTCTTTTTCTGTGACTAACACTGAATCAGGGTATCTAGTACATTTCATCCAGGGTGAATGTACTTCTGTAAAGAACAGTGTTCTTTCCTGAGCAAGAAGGATCTGATAAAATGGTGAGGATGGGAAGATAAGAAGTAACATGCAGCCTTGGGTTTGGAGCCATGAACACAGCAGGAGAACTTATGTCGGGAGGGTTGGGCTCTGGCTTCCTCCTCAAGTACAAGATAAATGAGATAGCTTACAATGCTTCTTATTTTTATTTTTGATAGGCTCACACTATGTAGACCAGCTTGGCCTTCTACTCGAGGTTCTCCTTGCCTCAGCTTCTCAAGCATTTTGTTTAAAGATGTGCAGTATCATACCCAGTAATTTTCACATGATTTTCTCATTCTATATGTTGGTGTGTATAACAACTTCCCTGAACATTTATTTTGAAGAAAATGTTAGAAATAGGATGTAAGACCTATAAGATGCCTAATTACTGTATTTAATGTGGTTGGACTCACTCTTTAGCTTTACTGGAGTTACCATGTAATGGGGGAGACAATACCTCAGATAGACATCTCATGCTACCATGTAAAACCTCTGGTGCCATGAATGATTGCATCTTGTTCAGTCACCTGCCAAAAGAGTCCCATGGATCCCTCTGAAACATCATATTTTATTTTCAAGCCTATATACTACTCTGCCTAGCTTGATAGTAAGGTCCTATTGCTGAAAACAATACTTAAGTTATCATACATGAAGAAGTCCACCTTGTGACCAACCAGAAGATTCAACTCAATTGACAAGTGTTCATTGTGCTGTGAGGTATTTTGTACTACTGGAGGAGAAAGGTAATCATCAATATTATCTAGCTACAAATCTTGCTGCCTATACAGAGACCCACCTTCAAGATACACCAGTACAACAGTGGTACAAATGTTATTGGTGCAACCAAATACTTTTCACCTGGATTTAAGGCCCATTACATGGTGGGCCACCCATATCAGACACTGTTAAAATGGCCAAGAACCTGAGACTATATAGGTCATGGGTCTACGGGAAAACCTACTGCAATAAAATGATTCTTGTAACATATTACAACACCTATAGGTCAGAAAATTATTCAACCCTAATCAGAGAAGCTTCTTCTTGTGGTAGAATGAAGAGATTCACAACTGGACAATTTGGAGAGAGTGAAACACATTGGATCATTCAACCCTAAATAGGATTATTTTTATCAGACCCCTCGCTTCAAGATTTCTGGAGAAAAGGAGGCAAAAAGATCTTAAGAGACACAGGTGGTAGATGACTCCAAGGAAACAGTACCTTATAGACTCAGCAAGACTGGTATACATATGAGCTCACAGGGAGTGTGACAGCATGCTTTGGACCTGAACAGGTTCAAACTAGATGAAATTCCAGCACTGAAAAGATGAAACAGACACAAAATTCTACCCCTAACCAAGAAGTTTGTATTGAAACTTACTTGATAATGGATAATCAATTTTCTTCATTGGAACATCGTTGGATATAACAAGCATACTTCAGGGAAGACCTCCATGCTCAGAAGTGATTGGCAAACACAAAGTGTAATCCATACTTTTTGTGGACTTTTGTTTTGTATTGTTATTTTCTGTCTTATTGTATTAGATATTTTTGTTTCAAGTTGATGCAAACTAAAGTCATCTGAGAGAAAAGAACCTCAGTTAAGTAGATGCCTCCATAAGATGGGGCTGTAGACAAGCCTGTTGGGCATTTTCCTAATTAGTGATGGATGGGGAGGGTGGTGTTGTCCCTGGACTAGTGATCCTGGGTTCTGTAAGAAAGCAGGCTGAATAAACTACGGTGAACAAGCCAGTAAGCAGCTCCCCTCCATGGCTTCTGCACTAGCTCCTGACTCCAGGTTTTGCTGTGGGACAATGCTTTTGTCACTGTAAAGATTTTTCACTTGTATTAGTTTAATAAAACACTGATTGGCCAGCAGCAAGGCAGGAAGTATAGGTGGAGCAACCAGACTAAAAGAATTCTGGGAAAAGGAAAGGCAGAGACACTGTCACCATCCAGATGCAGAGGAAGCAAGATGAGAATGCCTCACTGAGAAAAGGTAGCATGCCACATGACTAAACATAGGTAAGAATTATGGGTTAATTTAAGTTGTAAAATCTAGTTAATATTAAGCCTGAGCTAGTAGGTCAACCAGTTTATAATTAATATAGCCTCTGTGTGTTTTTTTGGGGGGGACTGAATGACATAGGGGACCAGGTGGACAGAAACTTCTGTCTACAAGGTTCCTTCCTGGTTTGAGTTTCTGTCCTGATTTCCCTCGGTGATGAGCAGTTGTGTGAGAGAATAAAATCAACAAACCATTTCCTCCCCTACTTCCTTTTGGTTATGGGGTTTCATTACAGAGATAGTAAACCTGACAATAATAATTACAGATCCTCCTCCTCATCCTCTTTCTTTTCTTCTCTATTTTGTTTTGATTTTTTTGAGAGAGAGACAGCATGAATGGGTAAGTAGGACAGTGGGTAGGATCTGGGAGGAGTTAGGTAAAGACAACAAATATACTCAAAATATATTATATGAAATTAAAAAAACTCTAAAAATAAAGGAGAGGGAAAAGAAAAATTAAGCCAACATTGCTTATTTTATTTTTTCTCTAAGCATTATCTTTATTTTGCTTGAGGTACTGCAGTTAAACCTTTTTTTCTTTTTCTTTTTTTTGTGGAGGTGGGGCAATTGAAATATTTCTGTGATTTATTAAAAATAAAAGTGTATTCTCCAAAAGCAGTCGTATTAACTACAATCGAATGTGATGGGAACAGTTGGCACAGTTTAACTACAATGGTGAGAACACAGGTCATGAGTGAGGCAGGGAGAATACTGTTATATAATGATGTACACTGGAGGTCACATCAGTTCCTTGGAGGGAAGAAAAAAGAGCCACTTTCCTCATTGGGAAGAGAAAAGAGGCCGAGGACCCCTGGGACAACCTACCCTTCAACTGTCCAGATCCTGTAGACACTGCAACTTTCTACCTGAGGGACCAGTAGTTTGGCTTTCATATGTTTAGATATCTTCAGGGAGAGAAAGTAAGCTCATTAGATTTTATTGAACAACTCCATGAGCTGTGGAGAACATGCTAGGTATTTCAGTGGTATAATGACAAATTTGTATGAAATCAGTTTGGGTGAGGATTCTTGGCACACAAATGGAGTGTTTACAGGTCCTGTTTCACTGGGCATGACAAGAAGCCTATCAGAACCATCTGTTCCTGCATAGTGGAACTGTCTCAGAGTTGAAACGAGGATAGACATGTCTGTGCTTGCAAACTAGTCCTTAAGTATGGGTAAGGCAAAGCTTACATGGCTGCCTTTGGCACTCATCCTTTGATCAACTGTTGCCTTTAGCACCCATCTTTTAATCAGCTGTTGCCTTTAGTACCCATACTTTTATCAACTGTTGCCTTTAGTACCCATCCTTTTATTGGCTGTTGCCTTTAGTACTCTATCCCTTTATTGACTGTTGCCCTTAGCACCCATCCTTTTATTGGCTATTTCCTTTAGTACCCATCCTTTTATTGGCTGTTGCCTTTAGCACCCATCCTTTTATTGGCTGTTGCCTTTAGTACCCATCCTTTTATTGGCTGTTGCCTTTAGCACCCATCCTTTTATTGGCTGTTGCCTTTAGTACCCATCCTTTTATTGGCTGTTGCCTTTAGTAC
>LOJH01009609.1:9941-20936 GCA_001685095.1 Ellobius talpinus
GCCTCGAACTCACAGAGATCTGACTGCCTCTGCCTCCCAAGTGCTGGAATTAAAGGCGTGCACCACCACTGCCCGGCTTACTAACCCATATTAAATTAACCCATATTCCTTATTTACGCTCTGCCATGTGGTGGTACCTTTTTTAGCATGGCACGTTCATTTCCTGCTCCCTATGCATCTGGCTGGTGACCCCTGACTCTGCCCTTCTCCTTCCCAGCATCCTTAGTTTGGTCACCCCACTTAAACTTCCTGCCTGGCTACTGGCCAATCAGTGTTTTATTAAACCAATTTGAATGACAAATCTTTACAGTGTACAAGGGGATTATTTCATAGCATATGTAAATGTCACTTCATTGGATTTTGGGGTTTTACTATGTGAGTAATTCTTGCAAAGAAACTGGTAATATTTGTCATAGTATTAAACATTAATCTTCCAAAATGATTCTTAGTACAATTAGTCCCTTTCTTTAATTGTTCTTTCCCTCTACAGGAACTGATGCAACAGAATGGGATTGGCTACGTGTTAAATGCCAGCAATACGTGTCCAAAGCCTGACTTCATTCCTGAATCTCACTTCCTGCGAGTGCCTGTAAATGACAGCTTTTGTGAAAAAATTCTGCCCTGGTTGGACAAGTCTGTGGATTTCATAGGTATGTAGCTGAAGACCAGGGGACATGCCCTTCGAGTCTTAGTGTCACAGGTAGGGATAGCTACCCCCTCCCCTTTTGCCTCTTTTAGAGATTTCAAGTCTGAAAACAGTATATATGATGTCACTTCCACATTTAGTGGTCAAGGTGACACGTGCCATGCCGCCCCTTAGGGGTTGACCTTGTGACCTACTAGCTAACTTTTAACAGCACCAAGATTAAGCCTTGCAGGATCTGTGATTATGCCTTGCAAGTTCTTAAAAATCAGTTAAGCTTTCAGAGCTAACTTACGCTTCCACTTTGTAAATCCTTTGAAAACGTTTGATAAATCTGGCTGACTTTCCCTCTTACTTGCTGTTGTGTTTTCCCTGGGTAAAGTCAGGTCCTGTGAAAACACCCTGTTAGGCATGAAGTCCTTTTATTTGTTACAAGGTTTCCTGAGCCTCAGGTCATGCATGGATAGTTTCAAGTAGTTTTTGGTCCAGTGAAATTCCAGCACATACTCACATGCGCATGAACAGAAGCTAGTCTGTACCATACAGTTCACACTAAAATGACCATAAAGAAAATTCGCCAAACTAATACTTTAAAACCAGTTGTGATTAATGTTCCCATAGCATGTCATGTTGATTCAGAGACATGTTTCAAGCTCCTGCTCAACCCCACCCCCACCAAGTCCTTGATTCTGTACTGAGGCAACGAGAGTTGATTCAAAGGATGTACTTTGGAGCCAAACTTTGAGCCCTTCCTCCCCGGCTATCAGTTAAGTGTTTAACTTAAAACTCTTGCATGCCTGGTTCCTGAAGTAGAGGCTGAAGGTCATGGACCTTCTTCATAGGGATAGTGTGAGGACCAAAGCAATGATCTGTATGCACCAAACCTTTACAGCAGACTCGGCTCAGAGTCGGCTCTGAAGAAATGTTTGTATTTTTCCTTTTCTACTTGCTGCTTCGGACACAGGCACCCACTGTGTTATGAGGCTGGCCTCAGACTTCGGGCCCAGTCACTCATCCCAGGTCGCTGGGGCTGCGGGCACAGGTTGCCCTCTTTGACTAACAAACATTTTAGAGATCGCCATGAGCAGTTCTCCCNGTCTGTAGGTCTGTGCTGTCACCTCCCCGGCCATCACTTCCTTCTGTGAGCTGGGACTCCTCAGTGCTCCCTTAGTTAACTTTCCAGTCCTCTCCCTCCATCTTGATTATTTGTTGTTGGAGACAAAAGTTTCTGTACTTTTCTGTTTAAGCCTAAACGTCGTTCTTGGGTTTCTGTAGTACTAACTTGCTGTTATTTCCAGTTTCACCATCTCTGTCTTCTTGTTCCTCACTCCAGAACTTGTAGAGGCTCCTTAATTTCCTTCACAAAAATATGTCTCTTAGCCTAATTTTCCCAAGATTGCCCCCCCCCCGCCAACAAATGTTCCCACCTTTGCAGTCACCTCCAGCTATTTCTTGGAGGGCTTGTGAGTGTCAGCCTGGGTAGGCTGCTTCCTGAGCACTCTGCCCAGAACTGATAGGGCTTTCCTGTGCATGGTTCCTTTCCCCTCTTGGCCAAGTCTTTGTGTGTGAGACTTCCACTTGGAGACTCGGGTTACACTCAGTCTGTCAAGACTATGTGAAATAAATCCATTCTAGAATAAGCACTTTTATGTTTAATTTTTAAAAATTATCAGATGAGCCAGGCAGTAGTGGCTCATGCCTTTAATCCCAGCACTTGGAAGGCAGAGACAGGTAGATCTCTGTGAGTTCAAGGCCAGAGCGAGTTCTAGGATAGGCTCCAAAGCTACACAGAGAAACCTTGTCTCGAGAAACAAAAAACAAGAAAAAAACTATTGCGGTTGTAAACCCAGCATGAGCATAGTAGAGAAAGTTGGGGGGAGAGGGACCCCGTCATCCACATTGCGATGCCTGTCACTGTCTACTGTGTGTACGGAGTCTAGCGTGTGTGGAGGTCAGAGGACAGTCTAGGGTCAGCTCTCACCTTCTGCTTGGAGGCAGCATCTCTTCTGTTTCTGTGGCTTCACTGATGGCTGTTGCCTGTATGACTGACTGTCAGTTTTACTCTTTGCAGCCTCCTTCAAAATTTTTAATTTAATTTAATTGTTATTTGTGTATGTTATGCATGACTGTGGGCACACGTGTGCCATCGCAGAGGACAGCTTTGGCGTTGGTTCTTTCCCCCCACTGTAGATTTCAGGGATTGAACTTGGGTTGTTAGGCTTATGCATCCAGCACTTTTACTTGCTGAGCCTTCCTGCCATTTCCCCCATTTTTAAAAAAATAATCTTTTAAAAAATATGTGTCAGTATTAACTGCTTGTGTAATATTGCTAGTATTTGAACCATTGAGGAGTGTGAGAACAGGACCATAATAGGTTCTTATAGTCTAGTTTTTATAGATAATCATTATTTAAAATTTTTATTTTAGATCTATATCCTTTTGCATGTTTTTGTTGCATGTGTGTATGTGCTTGGTGCCTGAGGTGGTCAGAAGAGGACATCAAATACTCTGGCTCTGGAGTCACACAACTTCATTGTGGATGCTGGGAGCCAAACCCCAGTCCTCGGCAAGAGCAACAAGTACTCTTCACCACTGAGCCACTCTCTAGCCCAGATCATTATTAGCATAATAGAAAATACACTCAAAATTAAGAGAGCTGAAACCGATGATTTTAGTGTGTGCTGGGAGTGGAATTTGGAGCTTTAAACATGGTAGGCAGTAGTCTGCACTACATTCCTCCAGTAGTGCTTCCAAGCCTGGGTGTGGAGCAGCTAGGGACTGGTATCAGTGTAGACACATTTTATACCTTGAGATAGAAAAAAGGGGGAAGAACCAAATTACAGGAAAAGTACAATGGCTGTGGCAGAAAATTGGAATTGCCATTAGGTGTAAACCATAGCTTTGAGTCTCCATCCCAAGGGAAAGAAAGAACATGGAGTAGAAGATAAATGTGTTTGCTAATACAACAGGATTTACATGCAGGCCGTGTGTTATTTATGTCAGCCTGGTTTTGTGTGTCAGTGTGGGTTGTGTTCATTTGTTCTTGTATGGCTTTCTTTTCTAGCAGGGACACTGCTTGTTGCATACTCTTAAATTATAATGAATATACATATACATATTCATTATATATATGAACGAGTATATAATGATTAATAAATCGCATCTACTAGACGTCTGTATCACAGGCTGCAAGGCCGAACCTGCTTTATATTCATTAGCCCGTGCAGGTTCCTTGTGTTCTTATAATTTTAAGAATTTTAGCCTCGCTGCCAGTGGTGGTGGCTCACACCTTTAATTCCAGCACTTGGGATGCAGAGGCAGGCAGATCTTTGGGTTCAAAGCCAGTCTGGTTTACAGAGCAAGTATACAGAGAAAAATCCGTCTCAAAAATTAACCTCAACTTTGACTAATAAATGGAAAGGGAAGGATTTGGCTCCATGGCTGAGCACATGTGTAGTTGTTCAGAACAGAATCAGTCATGGTAGTTGCTTCCAGGCCGTTTGGGATAATGTCATCTACTCCTACTTGTAAGCTTTTAAAGCTCCTCATCAGCAAAGAGGGCAGCACCGGGTGAATCCCCTGGCTTTGCTTCTAATGGTATCCACGAGTCTCTCTAACGCGTTCCGGGCATTAAGATGATGCCATATGTTAGTAACTCCTGCTTCCTATTAGCGAGCGCTGGTCCAGCATACACATGAGTTTTGAGTTAAGCAAATAGCTGGGGAGATAGATAGCTCTGCCTGTTAAAGTGCTTGCTGTGCAAGCATGAGGACCTGAGTTTGATGCCCAGAGCCCACAGAAAGATGATGGGCACCGTGGTGCTTGCTTGTAATGCAGTACTGGGAAGCAGAGACAGAAGAACGCCCCGAGGCTTGCTGGCTAGCCAGCCAGCTACCCTAGCCTACTTGGTGAGTTCCAGACCCGTGAAATACTGTCTGAAAACCATACACCTGTACTCCTTTTTACACCTGAGGAATGGCAGCTGAGGTTGACCTCTGTCTTCCATTCTGTATTCTTACACACATACATACATACATTCTCTGTACACACACATACATTCTGCATGGCAAATGTTCTGAAATAAGAGCCAAGCAATCTGAGGTAGTAACTCATTGCTTATTAGTAATCCTTTGGGATCTTAATGGCAAGAGAACTGCCTTCTAATAAACAGCACTAAAGGATAGCTAGGAGGCTCCATACGTGAGACCTGCTTTGAAGTTTCAGGTGAAATCACTGACAGTAACATTCAGGGTAATGCTTAGTATAAGATTTCCTTACTAAAGAAATTCCTAGTGACCTTTCTTAAATTTGCTCCCACAGAGAAAGCAAAAGCTTCCAATGGCTGTGTGCTGATACATTGCTTAGCTGGAATCTCTCGCTCTGCCACCATTGCTATTGCCTACATCATGAAGAGGATGGACATGTCTCTAGATGAGGCTTACAGGTAAGGACAGGAACGTGGCTTATGGAACATGCTTTTTGTTTTCCCTGAAACAGGAAGACCTGTGAAGGCAGGTGAGTAGATGAAGGCAGACCAAGATGATTCTGGTCACACTCGTCACAGGTCCTTGGTGGCCATGGTCTTGCAGAGATTGAGAAAGAGTGTGGTTTAGCTGTCATTCTCTCTAGCCATATGTTCACCCTCAGCTGCCTTTTAGTAACAATAGGTCAGTAAAGCGTATTCCTTTTCCTTGCTAGAGAAGCATGGCCTTTTCTGATTGGTAAGTGGGGAAAGTGTCTCTTGCACAGTGCTCTGCTTGACCGTACTTCCTAGATGAAAAAGTCTGATGCACTCATTCATAAAATATGAATAAAACTTCCTGTCCTGTTTAACTGACCAGATTTTACAGGTAGTATTCTGATTAGGCTGCTTCTATTATCTCAACGGGAAAAGCAGGAGTGTTGTCAGGACTGTGAGGACAGGTATCATCTGTGGTGACAGATGAGTCTGAGTTCACCTGCTCTGTTGGCAAGAAGTAATTGGTTTTCATATGAAAAATAAGAATATAGATGTGCCATGCTGACTTATTTTAAGTTTCTCAAACTATAAATTCTAGAATAACGAAGCGTGCTGCTTAGACAGCGTGTCTCGCTGATCACTGGAAGGGATGGGTCCTCTTTTCGGCACCAGCTCTCTCCAGTTAGGTCTCTGTCCCTGTCATCTTTCTGCCTTGGCTGAAGCCAGGTGGGAAGGCCCACACCCTCATATCATATTACAGTTTATTATTTGAGTTTTTATGTCTTGATGAATTTTTGACATGGGGGTCACAAAAATGGGCCCAGGCATTAGACAGTCCAGGCTTTGAGTCCCGCTCTATCACATCCAGCTATGTTCACTTTGAGACAGGTGAACCTTTGGACTTTGTGGCTGTCTAGATAAACAGGTTAAGGATGGAATACCGCAGCACAGCAATAGTGTTTAGAACCCAGAGATCAGTTTGTAGCCTACTGTTCTGTCATTTTGAATATAAGAACTATAGAATTGAGTGCTGTGACACTTTGCCATCTGGTGCCATCTCTGGGAGATGTCTGAGCAGTGAGTGTGGAAGTTGACGAGTGGATACTGAAATGTTAGAGCTGCTGGGAGGCTCTGCACTGCTGTTCCAGCGTGTGTAACGGGTCGGAGTTGAGCAAACAGTCCTCTTAGCCACTGGAAGCCTTGGCTTCTTAGACATAAGGAGGCTGCCCACTGGCACACATCCTACCATCCACACGGCTCCCCTAGTAAGATATCTCACCTTGGTCCTGGACTCGTAAATGAACCCGATTCCAAAGCACCGGGAAGGTGTAGTAACGCCATGCCTCACTTCCTCTTAGTGTCCTCAAGACAAAGTGCAGTTGTAAAATTCAGGGGTTTTGCTTTGTCCTCTCTGTAGATTTGTGAAAGAAAAAAGACCTACCATATCGCCGAACTTTAATTTTCTGGGCCAACTCATGGACTACGAGAAGACTATTAAGAAGCAGACTGGAATGTCAGGGCCAAAGAGCAAATTCAAGCTGCTGCACCTGGACAAATCCAGCGAGTCTGCAGCCTCGGAGGGCGGATGGAAGAGTGCGCTGTCTCTCAGTCCACCCTGTGTCAGCTCTACCTCGGAGGCATCAGGGCAAAGGCTTGTGCATCCTGCCAGTGTGCCCAGCTTACAGCCGTCACTCTTAGAGGACAGTCCCCTGGTACAGGCATTCAATGGGCTCCAGCTGTCCTCAGAGAAGCTGGAGGACAGCAATAAGCTCAAGCGTTCCTTCTCTCTTGATATCAAGTGTGTTTCGTATTCGGCCAGTGTGGCAGCATCTTCCCATGGCTTCTCGTCAGAGGATGCTGTGGAGTACTACAGACCTTCTGCCACACTGGATGGGACCAGCAAGCTCTGCCAGTTCTCCCCCGTTCAGGAGGTATCAGAGCAGACTCCAGAGACCAGCCCAGATGAGGAGGCCCACGTCCCCAAGCAGCCCCAACCCACCAGGCCTTCAGAGAGCCAGAGCAAGCGATTACACTCAGTGAGAACCAGCAGTAGTGGGACCACCCAGAGGTCCTTCTTCTCACCGCTGCATCGGAGTGGGAGTGTAGAGGACAATTACCACACCAACTTTCTTTTTGGCCTTTCCACCAGCCAGCAACACCTCACCAAGTCTGCTGCAGGGCACGGTCTCAAGGGCTGGCACTCAGATATTCTGGCGCCCCAGTCCTCTGCCCCGTCCCTGCCCAGCAGCTGGTATTTTGCCACAGAGCCCTCACACTTCTACTCTGCTTCCGCCATCTACGGAGGCAACACCGGTTACTCTGCCTATAGCTGTAGCCAGCTGCCCACTTGCAGTGACCAAGTCTATTCTGTTCGCAGGCGGCAGAAGCCCAGTGACAGAGCTGACTCGAGACGCAGCTGGCATGAAGAGAGCCCCTTTGAAAAGCAGTTTAAACGCAGAAGCTGCCAGATGGAATTCGGAGAGAGCATCATGTCAGAGAACAGGTCGAGGGAAGAGCTGGGCAAAGTGGGCAGTCAGTCTAGCTTTTCAGGCAGCATGGAAATCATTGAGGTTTCCTGAGTAGAAAGACCCTTGTAACTTCTGATGACGTTTTGTTTTGTTTCTTGTTCACAAAAAATATTCCCTGTAAATCTGAAATATGTATATGTATATACATATATATTTTTGGAATATAGAGCTACGGTGTAAAAGCAAAAGATGGATCAACACAGTTATTCTCTCAGCACCTGCACTGAGAGCAGCTAATTCTCTCAGAAGAGTGGAAGGGTAGATGTTAGAATTCCCCCAGCCAGGAGAAGAGATTTTGTTCAGTGAATCTTGTTCCTTCAAAAAAAAGCAAGGGTTTTTGTTTTTGATGTTAGAGGGCAAAATCCCTCCCATTTTCATGTGCAACAGAGATCTCCAGAACTCACCTCTGTCCAGGCCCTTCCATGTGCACCTTAGCGCTGAGACTGAGCCAGCTGTGGGTCGGGGGAAAGACCCTCTTAGGGACAGACCCTAGTGGTAAGTCCAAGAGAAATGATCCTGTCCAAAGCTGAGTCATAAATTCAAGCTTGATTGGCAGCTGAAGGACACGGGCATCATTCTGCTGGATGAACTATTAGGAGCCTTGCCCAGATCTACTCAACCAATCCAGTACCTCAGACAGGACATTTGGGGCCATCACCACTACCATGTCTAGGAGCCCGTTTTCTAGGCATTGTGAATAAATAACTTATCACTTTCCAGACAAATTCATACCATCTGTGCACAAAATTCCAGTGTGCCT
Organism: Ellobius talpinus; assembly: GCA_001685095.1. Classification (NCBI taxonomy): domain Eukaryota; kingdom Metazoa; phylum Chordata; class Mammalia; order Rodentia; family Cricetidae; genus Ellobius; species Ellobius talpinus. The sequence goes on from LOJH01009609.1 coordinate 18,332, forward strand.
GGATGGGCAGCTGCCATTGTACCCTTCTCAGCTTTAGAAGAGGGGAAACCAACTAGAGGTCGGCATAGCTAGAGATTGCGCAGTCAGGTAGCTTAGAGACTTAAGCCAGGGATGGGACAGTAAACATTTGATTATAATAATCAAAGAATTATCTAAAGTGGGGTTGTTAATCCTTAAATTGACCACAGACTTGGGTTAGAGATAAATGTGAATCACTGGGCTGGGTAGCAGAGTGCCAGCGCCCTCGGGTCCTCAGCCAGAACAGATGCTTTTCAGTTCTGTCTCATGGCATACAGGAAGATTCAAGAAGGTAAAACTTGAAGCAGGAAACCAATTTCCTTGGTGTCTTTTTTTCCTGTGGTATGCAACAAGGGTACTATTTCTAGAATCATCTTAGACTTCCAGACTTACCATGGGCTTTGGCAAGCAAGACCTATTCAGAATAAAACATACTAGAAAGGTCACAAAGGGGTTGTTGAATTTTGTTTAGTTGTGAATGCAGGAGAGCTGTATTCAAAAGCTGTCCCAGCAGGCTGAGGAAGGGACATGTCAGATGGAGGACCACGGTGGTTTCTCAGTCTCTGGTGTACAATCACTGTGTGGACGTAATCCTGGCAGCGGAGAACAGAAGGTAGTAAGAACAAGTGTGTACATGATAGTGCCTATCTGCCTTTCAACTCCCTGGCTTGAGTTTTATCTTCCAGAGTACAGTCCTTCTCAAGGCGTTAATTCATGTCAGCAGGGTATGGGTGGGGCAGGTACGGTCATTGTTCTTGACTGTAAGTGTAGAAGGGGCTGACTCATGTCTCAGGTTTTTCTGTTTGGGAAAGGACAGTCCTTACTAGGATGTGACTTAATGTTTCTTATAGTGATTGCTAAAACCAGCAATGGTTTAGCAATCACTATAAGATGACATGGTTCGAAGCTGATGGGCTTGATCAGGAGGATTATAGTCCTCATGGATGTCCTGTACAGATAAGCTGTGTCTGGACAGACGAAGGCAGAACACTGCACGGGGAACAGGTTGCCACTCTGTGGAGGTTCTGTTCAGCAATCTGTGTTATTGATATACATCAAAATCTCTTATGTAATCAGTTCTCAATGCTTCACAGTAAATTTTGATACACACACGAAATGTGTAAGAGCCCACCCTCTTAAAATCTGCTCATGCTGGTAAGACATAATTTAAACATGGAAGCAACGCTCCATCATTCCGTGTGTTCCAGGAGGACCGGAGGGTTTGGCTTCCGTGTCTGGGTGGTGTGCTGCCTCTGCCATGTCATGTAGGGCTCTCTGGGCCATGGTCCCTTCTGTGTAGTGATAGTCATTCTCTACAGCTGTCAGTCTTCATCACTAATGTCATCTTATCCGATCTTGGGGTCACAACTGCCACACTGAAAGGGCTGCCTCTGCGGCGCACTGTGGGTGGTGTGGTGGTCGGCTCTCGTGAGCACAGGGAAGCCTGGAGTCTTCTGCAGATGCAGAGCAGTGACTTTAATAAGCAAAACTAGACTGAGAAATGCTGGAAACCGTTGAGACCGTGTGTAAAGTCAGAGTGGAAAGACTGTATAAATGTGTAATATGAATATAGTGTTGTGTAGAGTAAGGCAAGCTGTTGAATGGTTCGGTTGTGCATTTCTCGTTTTGATGTCATGTATGTTAATATGATGAAATAAAATTGAAACTGGTACCTGTTTATACATAAGTGTGAGAAGCAACCTCTCCTTGCAGGTCTTACCTTGATGGGAGCCATCCTATTTGTTACAAAAGAAGGGAGTCACAGAACCACAGATGAGAGGTTAGCCTTTTAAAATGGAAGTGGCGCGTGATACATCACATGGAACAGTGGGTGCTGGCCTGCGTTCCCTATGCCAAGTGCACATTGTAGAACCTTCCTACCTGCCTGATTTCAGGGTATACAAGTACAGCATAGAAAGGAAAAGACAGGTGTCTGCGTGGACATTAGCACAAACAGGATTCTGTAGTCCTTCAAGGACAGACACACTGAGGAAGGGTAGCTTACACGCTGTCCTGGGAGACTGGAATGAGGCTCTTGTGGGCGAATGCTCACCTCACAGTCATAAGGTGCTGACTTTGATCCCTAGCACCACATAAACCAGACATGGTAAACAGTGGATCCCAGCAGAAACTTCAGAGTTTATGGCTATCCTTGGCCACACAGTGGGTTAGGAGGCCGGTCTGTACTTCATGATATACTGTCTAAACAAAAATTTGTTCTCCATCCTATATATGCTTCAGTGACTTCTACTTAGATATTTAATCATATGAGAAGCTTAGCCTAACCAGTTTAAAAGTACACACTAGCTGGGCAGTGGTGTCGCACGCCTTTAATCCCAGCACTTGGGAGGCAGAGGCAGGCAGAGAAATGCTGTTCAATACAAGTCAGACAAAATGGGTATAAAGAAAATCATTAGCCAGTGAAATGGCTCAGTGGGTAAAGATGTTTGCCATGCAAACCTGGCAACCTGATTTCAAGATTCCCCAGAACCCATGTCAAGATACAAGAGAAGAACCAGTGCCACCGTTCTGTGAACTAACACACACACACACACACACACACACACACACACACACACACACACAC
>LOJH01009610.1:8022-20298 GCA_001685095.1 Ellobius talpinus
GGCTCATGAAAACTTGGAATTCCAATCAGTCTCAGAGATTTTGTGACGCAATAACAAACACATTTGGTCCTCACCCTCTTTAGTTATCATGGAGGTCTTGAATCCTTGGCACTTCTGAGTGTTATAAGGACAAAGAGCAGCCAAATATGCTTATAAGCCCCCTTTATAACTCACCCGAGCTTATGCTTATGAGTTGGTTCTGGAGATTGGAGGCTGGGTGTCAGGAGAGCCATTGGGATATGCTATCAGAGGCTTAGAAATCGCAGTTCACTCCTGCCCTCCAGGGACTGAAGAGGGGAGAGGGTACTTGCTGATCTCAAAGCTTTAGTCGTACGTACACTGGGTTTTGGAGGGTTCATAGGCTGAAAGGGAGGTGACTGTGCCTCAGACCACCTAGAAACAGAAGCTTTTGCACTCAGGACCCTCTGGCTCTCGCCTGTGCATCCTTTTATCTAGTTCAGCCGTTCTCAACCTTTCTAATGCTGTGAGCCTTTAAATATAATTCCTTGTATTGTGGTGATCCTGACTGTAAAATTGTTTCGCTGCTATTCCATAACTGCAATTTTGCTGCTGTTATGAATCATAAAATAAATATCTAATATGTAGGATAGCTGATATGAGACCCCGAAGGTGACACAACCCACAAGTTGAGAGTCACTGATGTAGGTGCATCATTTCTAATATTCATAACAAGTAAACGTGTTTCCCTTGCTCTGTGAGTTATAATACCAAATTATTATACAAGAAGAGGGACTGATGGGAATCTGAGTTGTAGCCAAAGGAAACAGAAGCCAGGATACTCTGGGGATGCAATACTTACAGCTGACATATGTATTATGCATGCATGTTCTGTGTGTATGTGTGTGTTGATCTTGTGAGGTTATGCATTTTACCTGTGAGGCCTGCACTAACTTCAGATAATTAGCCTAATAATTGAATTAAACAGTAGGAATTATTGTTGGTGTTCTCATGGGATTGGAGAATTTCTTGGTATAGGGAAAATAGCTAAATACATTGCGTGGCAGAAATATAAGTAAATCAACAGGTGTCCTTTTATATAGTAATGTGTATGCTTCAGGTACAGACATCAATACAGCCTTTCACTTATTGATTTCTTCAGACCACAACACTTAGTACTGAGCATATTTAAGGCACTGTATGGTAATGAATGACAGACTGACATGTTTCCTATCTCATGGGACTTATATTCAAACAGGTGAAGAAATTTGGTAGCAAAGGAAATGAAGAAAATGAAGCCATCCAATAATTGATCTCCAATCTCGGAGGGTGGCAGTCTATAGTTGAGAGAAGATGGAGTGGGTTTTAAGATATCTAAACAGCTGTGATCTGTGCACCTGGACCTGGACAGAAATGTGACTGGCGATTAAAGGGCCTTCCTAGCTTAAAAGGGAAATAGTATAGTACCATGCCTGGGAGCCTGGATTCTGGAACTAGATTCTGAAGTTGCTCTAAGGTAGATATTCCTTCTGTTACTCAGTTTCTCCAACTTTAGTAAAATGGGAATAAATTATGGCTTCCTAAAATTTTAAGATACATGCCTCAAGGCTGATGATGCAGTCCAGTGGTATAGCATGTACTTGGCATGTATGAGATCCTGGATTCAAATCTTAGCACCGCATACATGTAAAACCATGAAATAAAACAATAAAACTAGCCATTTATATGAACCAATTCATGAAACATACTGGAAGAGTCCCTGACATAGAGAAGTAAGCCCCCATGTAAGTCCTACTATAATATTTATATCCATTTTATCTCTTATAGATTCACCAATGTTTTAGGATTGAGTATCTTCACACTATCACAACATCCAAGGGAGTTGATTGGTCATTTTTCATATTCTAAACTATCCAAATGTTTTACACTTTGATACCTCTCCTTGCCATTCACACGTCATTTTCCCTGAACACTCCCTTAGAGACACTTTCCTTGATTATAGTACCCAAAGTGCGTTTTTTTCTACTGGTAAAGAGTCTTACCAAACCATCATAAGGAAATAAAACAACTCTCAGGATTTATCGCAAAATAATCCAGGATAGGAAGGTGATGGAGTATGGAAAGTAGGCCTTGGGTAGGAGCTGGTAGACACTGAGTAGCAAACTGACATGGATCACTGTTTACTCTTTTTTTCTAGCTTCTTATTGGCTAATTCTCTTATATGTAACTGTGTTTTCCCCACAATAACAATTCTTAAAGATTCTCTTTGTGACATTTAATCTTCAATGCTGAATTGACTGGATTTAGAATCACCATGGAAGTATACTTCTGGAGATTTCTGTGAGGATGTTTCCAGAAAGGTTTAACTGAGGAGGGAATTTTGAACGTAGGTGGCATCATCCACCCATGGGCTAGAGTTCTCAACTGAATAAGATCAAAGGAGACAGCTAGTTGAGCACCAGCTAGCATCTCCCTGTTTCTTATTATTTATTTTTATTTTATGTGCATTAGTGTTTTGCCATGGTTGTAAGATTCCCTGGAACTGGAATTACATATTGTTGTGAGCTGCCATGTGGGTACTGGGAATTGAACCCAGGTCCTTTGGAAGACTAGTCAGTGCTCTTAACCACTGAGCCATCTTTCCAGCCCCAACATCTCCCTGTGTCTTGACTGCAGACTCAATGTCTCATATTCCTGCTGCCATTCCATCTCCACCACAATGGCCTGTACCCTCAAACCGTGAGCTAGACCCTAAATCCTGTCTTCTTATGTTTCTTGTGTTGAGCACATTTCCACGGCAATTAGAAAAATATGAATACACCTTTCTATTGTTTATCCCATCTAGTCACTTCATAGCCCTCATCAAAGGCCGTTCATTTATCTATTCTCTTTCTTCCTCTCTCTAGACTCTCTTTAGCAGATTTTGGGCCACAGCTGTATCTTCAATTTCTTTCACAATGAAAGGCACTCAGGAGGCCCTTGGTAGATGTTTACTGAATTAGTACGCAAATGTATGAGAAAGCTATCTGCCTTAGGTACAAGACCTTTGTGAGAAGTCAACCCTTCAATCTTTTAAAAAAATAGTAAATATTTTTTGAAATAAATGTATCAGCATTTTTCCTTTTAAAAACACCTTCAACTCTCTCATTTCACATTGCATTGGTCAACCTAGGCTTTAGGTGTGGGGTGGAAGTCCAGAAACTTCTGAGTCTTTAGGTGTTAATTCATCAGGCAAATTAGGCTCAATAAATGCAGCTGTATAGGCAGATAACCTCCAAGGCTACCACAGCCCTGCATGATCTTTCTGACCATAGTTGAGAATTAAATTTCCAGAATGGAAATCTAATAATGATGGCAGGTAGAGATGAAGATGTAGCTTTTCTTTGAACTGCTAGGATGAAAATCCCTATGGCATCTCTAAGACACTGAAAGCCTGGAAATGGTGTGGAGGACTGGACAGGGGGCTTAATCACTTGGTTTGAGATTATAGTCATGTGTTTTATAATGATGTTTCAGATAATGATGAACTGCATATAGAATCATGGTCTATAAGACTACAATGGAACTGATGCATTTATATTGCTTAGTAATGTTGTAGTTGCCATATCGCCACAGCATAAGACATTACTTATATTTTGTGTTGATGTTAGCAAACATACCAATCATAAGAATGTATAGCATTTACATATAGCCTATAATACTTTATAATAAAAATAATTGACTGTGTTACTGATGAATGCATTTACTGTACTATACTTTGTTTTGTGATTTTAGAATGTACTCCTTTAATTATGCAGGAACTTAACTGTAAAACAGTATGCTGTATTCTGTGTGCAGTAGTCTCTCCATTTCTGTTTATTGTATCTCTTGATTGCATCACACAGGTACAGCAAGTAATTGAGCTACACCATCCAGTTGCACTCTGTAATATTTGCACCGTGGGTGGTGAAATGGCCCAGTAACACATTTCTGAACATGTATGTCTGCCAGTAAGCTACTCATGACTTTGGCTGGGCACTGAAAGTTAAGGTGGTAGTAAATGTGGCCTTTATTTTTTGTTTTTGTTTTGTTTTTTAAATCACTGGGTTTGATGGACAGCATTGAGCTGTGATGGGGATTTATGAAGTATCTGGTCTCTTGGGTATACAAATAGTTTGTGGCTTTATAGTGGTCACTGAGTCAAAAGCGAGGCTCTGTACAATTGACTTTACAAAGGCCTGGCATCACTGAAGATGGACAGAGGAGGCTCCCCCCCACAGTGAACATGAGTATCTTAGTGAGTGTTCTAGAATCACACTGGGGAGACAGCTAGGTGCTGCATGGGGTCTGAGTTCATATTAGGAAAGACAATTGATGGGAACTGCTCTGAAGACACTAGATGAAGAAGAAGGAAATGAGTCTGACTGCCACGCTGTATTTGGGTGGGATGTTATTAGAAAGTTCTTCAAAGGCATGTGCTTCTCTTTGACTTTTAAATTTCCTGATAAAATAGTTAATCCCAGAGTAGAGGCAAGAAACTAGCTTTTGCTTCAACACAACACACTGATTTGATTTTATAGTAGAAAGGCCTCATTGTGGGAGCACACTAACCCTAAATCAGATTTTATACAAGTGCTATGTAGACGAATAGAGAGTCACTACAAACCAGCACATCTCATTTCCTTTCCTGTCCAGTCCTCCATCTAATAACCCAAAAATCCATCTCTTTATGGAGTTTCATGGTATTTTCTTACTTACATACAAAGTGCTGCTTTTACCAATTGCCTGTTGTCATGGCACATTAGTTAGGTGAATTTGTTGATATTACAGAATCATTCTTCCTGTATTTCTTATTCTCTCATTCACTTTAAACAAATAATTGTGAATACTCCTGTGCTGAAAAAAGAATAAATTGATGCCATGGTACAGCAGTTAGTATTGTTCCAATCTCTAGCAAATGAAAAGCTTACTGCACTCTTTATTTGCCCAAGCTTATTATATCTTGATTCCCAGCACTTGTTGATTCCCTACAAGGGAACATAAGTGCTACAGAGTTCGTAGGAAAGACAAGAAAGAAAGAGGGACCAAAAGTATAAGTCAAGGGACAGTTTCTGTCTTTATGAAGCTACAAGGAATCTTTTCCCAAGACCTACTGATTCAATTAAGAAAACAGAACAAGGAGATGCCAGCAGCCACCAAAGAAGCAAGATGTGAGCTAACAAGGCACAAGCTTTGTGGTAAAATATAAACTAATAGAAATGGGTTAAATTAAGTTGTTAGAGCTAATTAATAATAAACCTGAGCTAATAGGCCAAACAGTATGTAATTAATATTAAGCCTCTGAGTGGTTATTTTAGAAGTGGCTGCAGTACCAGGTGGGATGAGAAACCTCCAGTACAAGTGGCGTCTACCGTCTGGCTTGGATCCACATAAGACTTAAAAAACTTTAAGAGGGTTCTAAATGCACAAAAATGAAGCCGCACTGGGCTCCCTAGTCTTTCCTGCCATCCACAGTACACAGACACGTCTACCAATAGCTGCCTACAAGATGGAGCTGGTTGCTAGCTGTCATGAGCTAGGACGCATGGTGGGTTTCCACAGTCTCACACAGACCTCGGTATAGAGAGTCTAATCTACTGTGCACTGTGTGGCAGATTTAGCTTTTGCTCACACAAACAAAAAAGGTTTGTGGGCTGAATATGTGCTACCTGATGTCAGCATTGGGGGCTGGGGAGTAAGCATGATGCTCATTGCTACCTCTGCCATGTTTAAAATCCAATCAGGGCACAATAAACAGCCAAAGAGGCTGCTCTGGTCCTAGCCATACCCACTTACCATTTAAAACAGTGACAAAAAAGTTACAGATATGCAATAAGAAACAAAAACATACAAACAAAAAAATCCTCTAAAGGGGTCACAATGTTTTTAATAAATATACGTAGGCTTGAAAAAGAAAAAATGGGTATAGGCAGTTATAGAAAGAAACAAATAATTTAAAAAATTAAACAAAGTCTTTAAAGAGACAATAAAAGTAATTTAAAAAGCCATGTAAAGATGGAAAATACACAGAGAATCTGGATTATGTATACTATTGTGCATTCTTTGAACTTTTTGACTGTTAATGAGCTAAGAGCAGAGACACATTTAATTGTGGGGGCTACTAAGATAAACCAACATAAAGGTATCTTGTTATTATAATTTGGGTCTAAGGATTTTGTTTTGGAAAAAGGGATCTGCTTTTGTTTCCACAGAAGATGAGAAGCTATGGATTCCTTCTAGGCTATTATAGTTTGATCAAATAAAACTCTGAGATATCTCTGATGGAAGCGATGGCCCAGGTGATCCTGAAACCAGAACAGCTTCAAAAAAACTGGCTGATACGAGCAGCCTCACAGACTACTATAGCCAAATTTAACTATAATCCTAAATTTTCTCAGGATCCCTGTAAGATTACCAGTGACCCCAATCAGTAGGAGTAGCATAAAAACTATGTCCCAATTCCCAAAATATTGTTTATAAACATTTGTTTTCATTTAAATGGTTATAAAAGGTTAATGGTAATAGTCAATCCCTTTCTATAGAAAAAAGGGGAATATGATGTAGAAATGATTAAAAGGTAGATTATTGAATCTACTTTAATTCAAAAAACAACTGTTAATATCTAAATACTTCTTCAATTGGTATGGATTTTGGTTTACTGATAGACATTTAAGGTCAATTTCGTTATACTATATGTATATTTCTATACTATATGTATATTATGTTTATGCGGCTCAATTAAAAATGTAGCCTCCAGGTAGTTGTGACACACACTTTTAATTCCAACACCATGGAGGCAGAGGCAGGCAGATCTCTGTGAGTTCGAGGTCAGTCAGTTCTACAGAGCAAGTTCCAGGAGAGGCTCCAAAGATACAGAGAAACCCTGTCTTAAAAAACAAAACAAAACAAAAAAACAAAACAAAAATGTAATGTATAGTTAAGAAATATAAACTAATAGTCATCTATAATAGTCAAACTTACAGTCACTTTAGTTAGGTTTTCTAGATATGCAGAGATATATTTCAAATAGGTAATCCTCAAACACTTCAAAACCTACAGAATATGGCATTTAAAATGTTTTAAGAACTTAGACTTTTCTCTACAGTGAGACATGTCTGCTCCTGGAAGAACTAATTACTTCAAGAGGATGATGGGCACTGAAGAAGCTCCTTATAGAGTTTGCTTTCAATGTAGTGAGACTAGCCATTTGGGCAAGAAACTGCTCTTGCCTGTACTGCTTAACAGTATGCTACATGAACTAGACATGCAGGACCCACAGGAAAATGACCACTGGACTTTGTCAAAACAAGGTGGGATGGCCCTTCCGGGTACCTCTTCACATAAGAAACTGCTGGACATTCTGTAGGACACAGAGGAAAATGACTGACCAACTGCCAATATAGATGAGACAGTTTCAAATTTCCTGTTTCACTGAGAAGTCTGCCAGATATTCTAGGCCTATAGGCTAAAGATGGATGCCCCAATGTTACAAAAGAAATTTGGGTGACTGTCAGACAGTCAGATATCTCTGTCTTTTCTAGAATTTTGGAAGTCATTTACATATAATATTACCTAACTAAACAGGAACCATATTGTAAGCAACTCCCAAAATTTTCTGTTTACTTCCTGCAGTTCCTGCTTACTTAGGTAATATTATATCCTTCTGAAGTCTTTGACAGAGTTGAAGACTAGATAGTTATAATGATAATTTTCCTTAGTTATGATAAATTATAAATTAGATATGAAACTTTAGACTCATAAAGACAAAATAGATGATAGAGTATTTTCATTAATTTTGTCAAATACAAATATACTAAATATTGTAGCTGTAATTCTTGCTCGATAACTGTTCTGTTATATGCAATTTTACTGTTAAAGTTAAATCCTTCCTTTTTAATTAGACAAAAAAGGTGAGATGATGTGGTATTCTCTTTTGTATGCTGTGAATGTGTTTTATTATCATTGGTTAATAAAGAAACTGCCTTGGCCTATGGCAGGAAAGAATACAGCTAGGTAGGAAAGCGGAACTGAATACAGGGAGAAAGAAGGTGGAGTTGAGGGAGATACCAACAGCTGCCAGAGAAGCAAGATGTGAGCTAACAAGGCACAAGCTTTGTGGTAAAATATAAACTAATAGAAATGGGTTAATTTAAGTTGTTAAGAGCTAGTTAATAATAAACCTGATCTAGTGGGCCAAACAGCATGTAATTAAAAAAAAGAAAAAGAAAAACAAAACAAATCCAAATCCTCTTTCTTTCCATCTCAATAATCATATTATTAAAAAGTGCTTATAATAAGTGTTCTGCAGAATCTTGGTTTTGAGCACCTGTGGACAGATGGAGGCCCTTGTTTAAGCTGTGTCTGGATTTTATTGTTATGCACAGTGGCTTGTTTGTCTCCATAAAGTTTACTCACTGATCAGCCGTGATAGCTTCAGAGGCTATGGTAGTCTCAGAAAAGAATCTTATACTGGGTCACAGTTTCCAACCCCAAGAACAGGTAGCAATCAGCCTGTTTTTTGTCTTTCTGCCCTAGAACCTTAGAACAACATCTTTTATGAGTGTTCAGTAAGGGTTAGATATGGCATTTAGACTATAAATAGAAGAAAATACCATTTTCAGTCAGGTCACACCCCTCTTAAGTTTGTGTCTATATGCATCCTCGAGTAAACACTAGTGTGGTCCCTTCACCATGCAGGGTGAGGTCCTCTGGCAAATGGCCCGAGAAGGCACCGTGAGCATCACAGAGGTGGCTACAGCACCATCTCTGATGAGCTGTGAGCAACTCTGTAAAGAAAAGCAAGTGGTCAAGTTATTAGAGAAAATAAGGCTGCATAGACTCAAACAAACAAACAAAAACAGAATGCTCAAAGGTAAATAAAATCCTCTGCACTCAAAATGTGTTGGTTATAGGTTCTAAAAACATTAAGCTAACAATGAGAAACACTCTCCATAGGAGCCGTAAGCCAATAAAATATAAAAACTTGTTGTATAGATTCTTTGGGAAGTTCTCACTAATAAAGCTGAACATAGGTTAAAAAGTATGAAACTGAATCTCCCCATGAGCAATTGCAAGGCTGTGTTTGTTGAGCTTCCCCACATTTAGAGCAGGCAGTCAGAGACTGAAGAGAGGGCAGTCCTTCCAACCAGTAACAAAAAGCTGCCAAAATCTTTCCAAGCACTGTCCAGCACTGAGATGGAGTAACACAGTTGTTCTCAAAGCTGACTCCAGAGTACTGCAGCCACAGCTGATGTAAGCACTCTGTTGAAAACTCGGGACCTGTACCAAGACCCACCAACAGTCATCACTTATGCTACTCCAAGGACAGGAAAAAGCCAGATTTCTGCTTCCCCGGAACTTTGCAGGGCTTTGGAGGTAAGATGGCTCCAAGAAGCTTGACTTCCATGAGGAGGTCTGCAGGAAAAACCTGTCCAGCCGTGGCCCTGGGCTGGATCCAGCCTGCCACATCAGCAACACACAGAAACTTCGCAAGGCAGATTTTAAGGCATTTCCTTCACTCCTGCCTCAAGAAAGTTTATTTAGACTCACAGTAGGCAAAGCTTAAGTACCTGGTGGCTTGGCCTGGCTGATCTGGGACTGGGGACACAGTGTGAGTGGTGAGAAAAGCTGCTCACTTTACTCTAAGTGGGATGGAGGCAAAGGGGAGGAGCCCGACTCCTAATGTCCCCTTCGAAATCCACGACTCTGTGACCTTACTTAGTCTCACTAGGCCTCATCTACCACATCCCAATGACACTGGAGTTGGGTGACAAAGCCTTTACCACAGGACTTTGGGGACACTTAAGATCCCTAAAACGACAATGAAAAAATATAATAAAATTGGGAACAGTGCTGTAAGTTTTTGAAGGTTTATAAGCAATATTAAATAAATCTATTAATTGAATGTTATTCTTTCCATATTACCCTTGTCTTTGTTTCTCCCTCTCCTCACCCTCTCAAATGTGTGTGTGTGAGTGTGTGAGTGTGTGTGTGAGTGTGTGTGTGAGTGTGTGTGTGAGTGTGTGTGTGTGTTTGAGAAAGGATCTTGCTCTGTAGCCCAGGCTGACCTCAAACTTGAAGAAATATTTTTGTTCTTTTTGCTTCAAATTTCCAAATGCTTGGATTATAGATGAGTCACTTAATATAATTTTCTTAATGGCTGTAAACAATGGAAACGTGGCTGAAGTAAGCTTTTAGTGAGTCTGCTTATGGCAAGGTTCTAGCATGACGTGCAGCTCATTGACTTCTGTGACAGCTCTGGCAGCCTGGGGTGGGCAGGTTGGTGTGTAAACCCCCGTCAAGCTGAGATGGCTGAAACCACTTCCATATGATAAAACTATCATGATGTTTTAGCACAGGGAGCAATAGAATGTTAAATCTACGATAGATTTTTAATAAAAAACAAACTACCTGACGTGAAAAGGTAAACAACTGTAAGTCAGCTGAGCAAAGGCCTTCACAGACTCCAGAAGACTGAGCACTGGGTACCTGGGTGCTGCAGAGCCGCTGCAGGGGGCCTGGGGTGATCTGGGTGGAGGGACAGCTGCTGTGAACTTGGATAACATTAATATTAATTTCAGAATATTTCGGACCTCAGGAGGCCATATTCTTGTGTCTGAATGGTAGAAAGCCTTCTTTGTATTTTATTTGAATTTTCAGATTAGGTTTTGCTTTGTGTGCCACTTTTTAAAAGCCATGAGCCCCCATGTTTCTCATTTACAAGCATTGAGAAAAAGAGTCCAACATTCACACTCTCAAACACACTTTCAGACACATACATGCTCACAATCTCACATATACACACACACAAACGCAGTTCTCACACACAGCCGCATACATGTGCTCTTGCACAGTTTCACATACACACACAGTCATATATACACAGGTAAACATATGCCCACTTACATAAATTCACAGATGCTCACACACGTTACTTATACTAACTCACATATAAACACATATACTTACACACATACACATTTACATATCACACTCCATAACATACTCACATACACACATGCTTACACATATATTCTCACAAATCATATATCCACTTACATACACACATGTGCACACAACACACACCTCATCACTTACACACATATACTCCTGTGCACACTCTCTCAGATACTCACACATACTCACATACATATAAATACCCAGGCCACACATATATATATATAAACACACTCCCCACACTCAGTACACATACACACATACATACACTCATACACTTGCTTACACTAAACCAAAAGAAAATATGAAACGTCAAGAAATGAGTAAATAATTCCTTTATGCAAAACATTAAAATAAAATACAGAAATGGAGATGTGAGAATGTTAAGCATGCTTTTTTTAAGATTTTAATTTTAAGAACCTGAGAAAATTGACCAAGCTAGTCAATTTAGTTCTTATCAGTGAACAGAGAGAAATATGTTTTTAAAAATATTGGAATAGAACAGGAGTTCCTAACGTCTTTAGGACAATGCATTTCTAACTTTTGGCTATGCAAGAAATGGCACTGTGGCAGAGTGCTTAATTAGTTCTCAAAGTCTGTGTTTTGGAACTGTGGGCCCAGGGTTTGCTCTGGAGTGCAAGGTTTGGAAGTCAAATAGGTTTGACAGACACTGTGTTGCATATGCCTTCTGTTGACTAGCAATGATCTCAGTATGTTAATGGCTCTGCACACAGTCTAAGGATGTCTATGGATAAGGAAACTTTCTCAGTGTGTAGATCAATTGCGCCCAACATTATTGATCACAGTAGCTCCTTTACATATAGTGCCACATGTAAAACCCTTCAGAACTGTGTCCCATGTTGTGTTCCCTGAGAAATGCTAGGTGATACATCAATCTGTTATCTATAAATTTAGCAAATGTGCAAAAAGTATATGCTTGCATGGATATTCCCTAGTCACATCACCTACATCTCTATGAGGAATGGTACCTCCAAACCTGGGTGCTCCACAAGCTACATACATCTGGAGAATGTTCCACTGACACTTTAGTTATGATTCATACAAATTGGTTAAGCTAAGATTTATCAATTTCAATATCATGTATCATGGAGACCACAGTGTTGTGGGACAATGGTCTATACCCTGTCACTTGTATTTTAAATAAACGCTGATTTGCCAGTAGCCAGGCAAGAAGTATAGTCAAGGTGACCAGGCAGGAAATAGAGGCAGAGCAACAAGGATTCTGGTAAGAGGGAAGTTTCAGTCTGCAGTTGTCATCCAGACAGAGATGAAGCCAGACACAGAGCAAGCAAGATGTGACTGCCTCACCGAAAAAGGTACCAA
>LOJH01009611.1:0-21417 GCA_001685095.1 Ellobius talpinus
GGAGGGAAATGGGAGGAGGGGAGGAGGTGGAAATTTTTAATAAATAAATAAAAATAAATAAAAAAGAAAAAAAGAAAAGCTGGCAAAAAGCAAGGCAAATTAAGGCCGGGCATTCAAAAAGAAATGCGACCCAGATCCCTAGGTTAGCTGTTTCTTCCTCTTCCTGTGATCCCTTAAGTTTCTGCCTTTATATCCTGTCTCAGTTGTGTTCCTTCTGCCTGGAATGTGTCTCAAGGCTGAGTATCCAACCACACTCTCTCATACTCAGGTCTAGCCCAACCACACCCTCCCACACTCAGGTCTAGCCCAACCACACCCTCCCACACTCAGGTCTAGCCCAACCACACCCTCTCACACTCAGGTCTAGCCCAAACACACCTCTCACACTTTGGTCTAAATTTTCTCACCTTGGTCAGTTTGACTTCTTGCTCTCCTCCTGACTTCCCACCTTGCATTGAGCTCAGGTAGCCTGCAGCTGACAATTCAGTAAGGGATGATGTCTTAGTTAGGTTAATACTGCTATGAAGAGATGCCGTTACCAAGGCAACTTATAGAAGAAGTATTTAATTGGGAGCTTGATTACAGTTTCAGGGGGTGGATCCATGACCGTCAAGACTGGAAGCAAGGTAGTAAGCAGGTAGGCATGGTGCTGAAAGCAGTAGCTGAGAGCTTACATCGGCTCCATAGGCGTGGGTGGGGAGCTGGTTTGAAACTTCGAAGAAAGTCCCCAGCGGCACACCTCTTTCAACAAAGTCACACATCCTCATCCTTCCCAAGCAGTCAGACCACTGGGGACCAAACATTCAGAAATATGAGCCTATGGGGGTCATTCCCATTCAAACCACCACAGCCAGCTTCCCTGCAAGGCAGCACCAGTGAGGCTGATAGGCAAAGGGACAAGTAGCTAACCTTGAGCAGCTCACTGACCCCAGAGACAATGCTCAGAGAAAATGGAGAAGGACAAGTGAGTGAGGTGGGTGCTGATTTGATGGGAGACAGATCTGTAGGATGAAAGAGGTAGATGCAGAGGAAACAGCTGGACCCAATAGAGAGATAGGGGTGTGACTGGCAGGTCCACACAGGGAGACAGACTAAACACTTATTTCTTCACGTTAGAAGATACTTTGCCCACAGGGAAGTTCATGGGAAACTTGCTGATGCGTGCTGGGAATGCCCTCGGGACACACGATGTAGAAGGATTCTGCAGGCTATCCTGTGGCATGTTAGGGTTTAATCTGAAGTCAGGCATGCCCTCTCTGATCTGTACTGACATAGGGTGTAGGACTTATTGGAACTTTCCTTTCTCGGGTGCCTTATTCTCAGATACCATTACTGAGAGCCCAGCCCTGTCATATCAGACTTGCTGCTGAGGTCCCCAGAGGTGTCTCTTGTGTTTATAATTGTCAGAATCCTGACTTTATTAATATGACACTTCTCTTCCTGGCTGTTTCATGTCTTTTGCCTCATGAGAAACCTTTTGATTTTCTCTTTTAAAGGACAGGGGGACATCACAGCTACAAGTGAATGGTCCTTTTGTCTTTTTTTAAACTTGCAGGCACAAGAAACAGACTCTGTCTTTCCCTTGAGCATACGCTGGCTACTGGGCTAACTTGGACCCTGTCTACAAATGTAATAGAACTTCTGTAGCTCTTAAAAACCTAAAATTCTTAGATTTTGGTCTTTTTTTCACCATAAAGCAAGACAATCTAGCTGCAAAACTGAACATGGCAAAATATTGTATCGCAATGGACTTGAGATAACTTGATAAATTAGAATAGAACACACTCTTTAGCGGGTGCCCTCCCTAACAGGCATATTTAAAACCTCTGCATTGAGTTGCAGTTTGCAGGCTATAAACTCACCCATCGTAACTGTACAATTCGATGCTCTTTGGGGTGGGGAGGGTAAATTTACAGAGGACTGTAGCACTCACTATAATGTAGTTCTGAAGTATTTTTATTCCTTAATTAGACCCCTCGTACCCCTGTACCTCCTGTCAACCAAGACTCAGGCAACTGCCACTCTTTGCCTCTACGGGTCTGATGCCGCCCATAAATGGAATCCCATGACTCTGGCGGCAGTGTCTTGTGTCTGGCGTGGTGGTTCACGTTTCTGCTTCTTGAGATTTACCCAATTTAAGCTCTCACTGTAACCCCTTCCTTGTCATCACTAACACACTGTCCCTCCATACAGATTTGTCCCCCTGTTTACCAATTGGAGAACACGTGTGTTGTTCCCACTTGGAGGCTATACATATTTGTATGCACACTGTCGTCAAAAGTCTTTGCAGCCACGAGCACTTACCTCTCTAAGGCCGTTTTCACGAGAGAAAACTGCCTATCTAGGAAACACTCGCATCGAGAATTAATTGTGGATAATTAGCTGACCTGGGGGACTCCTCACTCTGCTCTTTCTCTCATGCTAATCTGCAGGTCTTTCGGAACTAACTTCTTTGCAAGCTGAGTTTTAATGGTCTCCCTGCCGCAACAATCTGTGAGCCCCTTGTCAGTTGGGATCATGTCATTTTTTTCTAAATTCCCAAACCGAGTGTGTGTGACTGGCATACCCATCCAAAACTCTGAATATTTAAAATGAGATACATCATTTTCTTTCCTGATCCTCTCCCTAATTCCTGACTCTCCATTTTACCACTGACCTATGTGCTTCTTCCGCTCCAAAACCTGATAATCACCCCCCAATCTTCTCCATCTAATTTTCTTGAGATTTACACATATCTGCTTATATTATTCTCATTGAAAATCATTTGAGAATTCCACTGGCATAAATTTAAATTCCTTATCCCCTCTGAAAGAGAATTCTCCAGACTGCCTTCTGCATCCTCTCTGAAGCTTCATTCTTCACCAACACCCTTCTTGGCTCTTCCCCCTACTGCCTTCTCACTCCATGTCCCTAGCCCCAGCAAATTAAAATGATTTATTTCATTCAACTAATACTTATTGAAGCCTTATTATGTGACAAATATAGTGCCAAGTCCTGAAGAAGTGAGAAAAACATGGGATTTCTAGTTTCATGGAATGTACTCTCTGTTGGGGAAGACAAAGCAACTATAGACATTGTCTTAATTAGGGTTCTATTGCTGTGATAAAACGCCATGACCAAAAGCACCTGGGGAGGAAAGAGTTTATTTCATCTTACACATTCAAATCATAGTCCCCTACTGAAAAAAGTTAGAGCAGGAACTCAAGCAGAGCAGAAACATGGAGATATAAACGGACCAGAAGCCAGGAGAGCACTGTTTACTGACCTGTTCCTCATGGCTGACTCAGCCTGCTTTCTTATACTGCCCAAGAACCACCTGCCCAGGCTTGGCACTGCCTCTTGTGTGCTAGATCCTTCCCATCAATCACTAATCAAGAAAATGACATCCGGGCAATCTGATGGAGGTACTTCCTCAAATGATGCTCTTCTTTCCAAGTAACTCTATCTTATGTCAAATTGACAGGAAACTAACTAGCACAATAAAAAAGTGTGTATTATATTCTACTGGGGAAAGAGGTATGGGTTACCATGGGAACGTACAGCATGGGAAGTGAAAGCTAAACTAAGTTTGGAGGGATAAACAGGATCTGATTAGGTGTCAGGAGACAGGGCGAGAGAGCTCTCTGGCTTTCTGGGTTTCCTGTAATATCATCCACCATGTTCTTTTCCCCAAGGCTATCTACAAAATGGTGGGCACCGTGATCATGATGAAAATGAATGAGGATGGCCTCACGCCTGAACAACGAGTGGACAAGATCTTCAGCAAGATGGATAAGAACAAAGATGACCAGATTACACTGGATGAATTCAAAGAAGCTGCAAAAAGCGATCCTTCCATTGTATTACTTCTGCAGTGCGACATTCAGAAATGAGCTGATGTCAATGCTTGGACTGCACAGAAGTCTTGATGTTCCATTCAGTCTGCAGCTATTCACACACACACACACAGACACACGCACACACACATACACACAATTGCTTGGACTACCTATAAATGGACTTGCTTCTTGTGTTTGAAACACTTGTGTGCATGAGAATGTCATTTGCTAATGAATTTTAAGAGCATATACTATAAAACAAACCCGGCAACCTGCCACAGTGTGATTCGTGTAACACCATTTCATTAAATCTTCCTCCAAAGCCTGGGCAGAAGCGTGCCACAAAGAGTTCTATGATTTCTTGTACATGTTTTGCTAATGCTTGTGTCTCCTTGATTATATAATGTTAGTAGCACTGAGACCCCCATGGTAATGTAACTTAATTATTGGCTGTGTCACTGTTCTCCTGTGAAACTGTATTGGACAGACCCACAGGAGGGGCCCTTGGCTCCCTGTCTGGCCCTCACACAGCTTGTATTATCAGTGACTATAAACGTACTACATTTGCATGCCTTTTGGGTTTGCCTTAATTCTTACCTCATTTGTATCCTCTCAACCTGGAAAGAGCTGTTTTTGGATGAATGCGGCATAAAACTCAAAAATCCTGCTAAATGATAAATTAAGTATATCTATATATCTATAGACACAAAGGTATTATTTATTGAAAGCAAAACATAATGATGAGAATGTATTGATTTCTGCTTGACATTTCAAAGGCTTCCAGAAAGGTGGCAATAGATGTCCCAAATAAATTTCTAACATTTGATTTATTTCCCTAATTCTTCATTTATAATTTTCAGCTTGATGTTCATAATAGTCAGGGGTCAGCTAGCCATGGCTTATGAAGTCCACCCTTGAGCAGATGTCTTTGGGATTTGAAGAATGAATAAAAGCGGGGAGGAGTTACTTTCCAACTCCTCATCAGCCCCTCCCCCAAGGAGGGCAATGAATATGGCATGTAACATTGAAAGAAAACAGAAGATTTGTTCATTCTGGAAAACAAATGCTCACTATGTAACAATAAACTTTATCTCAGTGTGACTTTGGCGCCAACAACGTATTATGTCCTATACAACTCTGGAGGCACAGTTGGTGGGTGGCCAAGCGGGGCCCTCCAGGGTTAGTCGGAAGGAGAAAGCATGCAACTTCTTTATGTTTCACGATGGAACATAACTGATCCTTCTGACCCTGGGGAGGAGAAATCTCATCTAGGACTCTAAATTGGGTTGGCATTTTCGGAGCATGCCTGGAATTCGGCTTCTTCACACAGGGCAGTCCACTTGTGTTTCCTAGGATGGGGACCACTAGATTTGCATTGCCCATGAGCTACTGAGCCTTTCAGGGACAGCCACAGAACCAAACCAAATCAAACAAAACAAAACAAACAAACAAAAAGCCTATCAATTTTAATTGACATAACTTCAATTTTAATTGACATAACTTCAATTGACTACAGAGCCAGTGCCTACTTATATCAAACACCGTAGCCTCTTTTCTTTATTCAAAGCACTTTTTACCAAGTGTCTCTTTTCCCCTAACCACTTCCCTTTGTCTTAGTACCACTAAATGACACCAGGATATGATTATTCCATCCAATTCATTTCCCAAGTAACTGTGACCAAGCAAAGCTTCCTATTTACTCATCGGACACCAAGGTACCCAAATTCTGCCCCCAGAGATGCCACTTCCATGCATGAATAGAAGCCCTTGTACCCTTAGCTCCTGTGCATGGTGAGGTGGAGAAGATGCATGGACAGAGAGGTCTGTGAGATTTGGCACCTACCACTACTGTTCCCTCTCACTTAGTGAAGATAGCATGGGTAAGCTGGGGGGTGCCGCCTGGTTAAACTAGGCTCCGGTGAACCATTCCGTAACAAAGCTTTGCTGACTGCCTATTAGCACCCAATCCCCATTCTTAACGCACTCCAGTGTGGAGGCAGTCCATACAATGCTCATGAAGGTCAAACACCAAGATACAGGAGAAAAACACAGCAAGGTTAGAGCAAGGGAGAGGGGTGGGATAGGGTGGTAGCTCTTTCCACAAGGGTGGTGAGGTGACATTAGAAGGTAAGACCACCCAGAAGGACCACCATAGAGGGAAATAAGGGAAAGAGATCAGTAACTTATGGAAATTAAATCCTTCAGCGGGCCCACTAGTTCTTTTTGTAAGTCAAATGTAGAAACCGAGTGAACAATGAAAATCCTTTTCGCTTGTTTAGTCCTCCTTGGTGTGATTAGTGTAGACTGGCTGGCACAGTTGACCCTGAAGCAAAAGTCATGTGTGCCCTTTGGGTTAGCATTGCTAGTCCTGATCATATTGCCCTCCCCATCCTACCCCCCCCAAAAAAAACACTCACAGAAGGACCTATGAAGGCATGCCCCAGGACATCTGTGATGGCTGTTTGGGGTATAGGCAGTGGAGTCAATCTACCGACTTACCAGTAGAGGATCAGGTAAGTAGAATATGATATTTCAGGTTGGCATCCAATGTAGCCACTGGAGAGGAGACCTGGCATGCACAACATGGAAAACGTTCTAAATGCTGAGTGGGAGAAAAAGAATAAAACCTGCTACACAGTATAGTAGATATACAAATGGAAGGCAACCCACAAAAGGACTAGAGTCACATTAGGTGAACGGTGGGTGGTAGCGGAGGTGGTTTCATTACTACTACTCCATAATAACTCAACCCCCAAATCTAGTAACTTGAAACAGAAGCATTTTATTACCTCATGTGTTGAGTGTTCAGCCGGCTGACACTGGTTTGGAGTCTATGGTATACGTGTACTTGTGGCTGTAGTGGAAATGGGCCTCGGGGCCAGGGATGGTTGGACCTAAAGACTTCTCTTCACAGGCTAGTTTGTGTTTCTTTACAAGGTAGCCTGGTAGCAGCAAACACTTCTTATAAGGTGATCTCGGCTCCAGCACAACTGATCCCTTTTCTCTATCACTTCCACTGGAGTTCCTGGTTCCAAGAGAGCCATATCCTATCTCCTGTTAGGTGACGCAAAGATCTTGGAGAATATATACAGCACAAGGGATTTTGTCATCATCTTCAGAACAGGATATTCCAGTCTATGGCCATAGCTCACATCTCATATACCATGGGAAATATGTCTCCCAAGATGCTGTAAGAGCTGCATGTCATAATGACTTTGGGATCAGCTTGAGGCCTGATGTCTCATGACCTAAAGGCTCTTTGGATGCAGCATACTGAGTACCCTCTTAGGGTTTCTATTGCTGTGAAGAGACACCATGACCACAGCAATTCTTATAAAGGAAAACAATTGGGGTGGCATACAGTTCAGAGGTTTAGTCCATTATCATGGTGGAGAGCATGGAGGCTAGGAATATGGTGGCTTGCAGGCAAATATGGTGCTGAAGAAGGAGCTGAGAATCCTACATCTTTTTTTAAAAAAAAAACTTATTTTATGTGTATTGGTATTTTGGCTGCCTATGTGTCTATGTCCCACACATGTGAGTTATGGACAGTTGTGAGCCACTATGTGGGTACTGGGAATTGAACCTGGTCTTCTGGAAGAGCAATCAGTGTTCTTAACTGCCTAGCCATCTCTCCAGCCCCTGAGAATTCTAAATTTTGATCCAACGGCAACAGGAAGTGAACTGAGACACTGGGCATGGTTTGAGCATATATGAGACCTCAAAGCCCACATCCAATGACACACTTCTCAAACAAGGCCACACCTCCCAATAGTGCCACTCCCTGTGAGTTTATGGTGGTCAATTACATTCAAACTACCACAAGTACCATGTTTTTGTTGTTGTTGTTGTTGTTTTCTCTTTTCTGAGACAGGGTTTCTTTGTGTGGCCCTTGCTATTCTGGAATTCCCTCTATAGATCAGGCTGGCCTCAAACTCAGATATCTATCAGCCTCTGCTTCCCACGTGCTGGGATTAAGTCCTTTGTACCAACAAGATAATTATTTCCCTTCAAACACAACATGAAATGATCTTTGCTTAGAACCATTGTAACAGGGAAAGGAAAAGCACACAGCTTTTCTAGTCAAGGGTAACTCTAAAGTCCAGTGACATATATCCTGTAAGCTTGATGGGGGCTCCAGTCTATTATCTACATGTAAAATCTTAGAACTACCACGGCTTTTAATACAACTCTTTTCAAAACTTTTCTATTGTGCTTTTCTGTGTATGATGTATATGTGTACTTTGTGTGTGCCTAGCACCCACAGAGTCCAGGTATTGAGTCCTCTGGAACAGAAGTTACAGGCAATTGAGACCTGTTATGAGGGTGCCAGGTCCTAACTGCAGAGAGCTTCGCTGTGACACTGGTATGGAATGAAAGCTTAAGGTATTAACAGGGTTTCTTTGGACAGCCCTGTAAACCAGGACAGCCTAGAACTCACAGAGATCCTAAAGGTGTGTGCCATCACTGCCCAGCCAGAAGGAAACACTGCAAAAGTCTTAAATACCCACCTAAATCTTCCTGACGCTGATGCCCTAGCAAAAGGATTACATTGTCTGACCTTGGATTTTTTTTCTTCCTTTTCCAAGTTGAAAGCAAGGTGCCATTTTTATTAATAGCTAACTTTCAGCACAGGGCTTAGGCCTTTGGGGCCGAGACCAGTTTTTGTTCCTTTTAAGGAGGCCTGACAATACGGGATTGGTTTTTGCACTGAAGCCTTTTTCTAAATTTGAAAAGCTGTCAGCATCTTGCACACAGGAATGAGATGCAAGTTTGGACCCTTTGATGTCACTCTCACATTTTATTACAGGCACCAGGGTTCAGCCGAAGGTACTTTTCAGTCTTGACATTCTAGTTTATTGTGTATCATTTCCTGTTCCCCAGGTTACTATGCATCCATCACTTTACTTAGCTTCCTGCATCCTAATCATGGCACTTCCAATTCAGTGTTCCTCAGTAAAACTAGCTGACTTTCTGTTGCTTCCTCAAGGCCATTTAGATTTGTGATTTTGTATCCAGTACTTTATGAATTAGATTTAGTTTTACTTTATAACATTTACCTTCAAGTATGAAAATCTGTTTCCTCTAGCTATAAATGAAACACTCTGAACTTCAATGTCTTGAAACAGTGTCCTGTCCCTTAATTCCACAACTCATTTGCTTTATTCTGGCTTGGAATTTCTCCTGTTTTGAGACACAGGAAGCTTTGAACAGCTGTAGAGTAAGGGCACAATACCTCTTCTACCAGTATCAAGGCTTCTCCACATGAGCAATTTCAGCTTCCTCCTATGGCAACCATGAGGAAAGTAGCTCACTCCTGTTAAGCCTAGAGGATCCATTTAAATGTCCTTGATTATTCAGAGACCAACGCAG
The DNA here is from genome assembly GCA_001685095.1 of Ellobius talpinus. Classification (NCBI taxonomy): domain Eukaryota; kingdom Metazoa; phylum Chordata; class Mammalia; order Rodentia; family Cricetidae; genus Ellobius; species Ellobius talpinus. The sequence continues at coordinate 9,192 of LOJH01009611.1, forward strand.
GAGTTTCACTTCTTTTTACTGTCTATTCAGATCTAGCCTGGGACTACATAATTCTACCAGATTCCATTACTTGAAGTTACACTCTACCCAGAGCAAGGACGGTTGATGTGGGATTCCTCTCTGTATGCAGTGAAGATGTTTTATTACCAGTGATTAAAAAAGAAGCTGCTTTGGGCCTATTGCAGCACAGAATAGAGCAAGGCAGGAATTCCAAGCAGAGATAGAGGAGAAAAGAAGGGATTCAAGGAGACACCATGTAGCCACCAAGAGACAGACACCTGGGAACCTTACCAGTAAACCACGAGCCTCGTGGTAAAATAAAAATAATAGAAATGGGTTAAGATGTAAGAGTTAGTAAGAAGCCCAGGCTAATAGGTCAGGCAGTGTTTTAATTAATAGTTTCTGTGTGATTATTTCGGGTCTGGGCAGCTGGGAACAAACCAGCGGCCTCTGTCTACAGAGGGTCTCCACAATGCAGGTTCCTGGAACATGGGAGGGATTAGCTGTTGTGGCCACCTGTGAAAGATATTACCTGCTAGAGGGAAGGGGAAAGGATGTACTGTATACATAATGCTGAGTGCACGCCCAGGAGGACTGAGTCAACACTAAAGCAGTCACACCTCAGCAACCAGAATCCTGACTTCCTTCACACCCTGGGGTTAACCTCAGAAGGGGTCAAGTTGGCAGCTTCAAGGGTGATGACAACTCCCATCACCAAACACCTAACTTCCTTTCAGTAGGCTCCACCTTCTGATGTTCCACTACTACCCAATTACCACCACAGGCTAGAAGGAAACCAAATTTTTAACAGGAGACATCAGGGGACACTGCAGCAATAGCTGTGTAAAAGCATTAACAATATGACTGGAATACTGCCTTAGGACATTATACACATTTAATCTTTATTTCTACATCTAATTTGTATTCAAGGAAAAATTTTGTGTGTGTGTGGGAGGGGTCTTGTTATGTAGCTCTTCTGGGAACTCATGATCGTTCTTATCTTCTGCTAGGCATTCTGGGTCACTCAATCACAGCACTCTTGGTACAATACAGTGCCCACTTTCTTACACAGAATTTGAGCCAGTCCTCCCACACATGAAAGGGAATGGACGAAATGAAAACTTGGAAAATATTTAAAATAAGTTGTTTATTAATTTTAGTAATTATACACATACTTTGGCTCAACTAACTACTCTTGTCATTTTGTGAATGATTCTGATCATTTCCTGGGAAGAACACTGAGTGTGTTAAGTTTTAAAATCAAAGCTGTTTTGGGGTGTCTAGGGATTTTAGATCTACCTGAATGACATGTATAAATACCTGTTCAAGAATTGGCCCAAGTTAGTCAATTAGTCCTTGTCCAGTTCACAAAAGCATAACCTTAATACATATAAATTTTATGTTTTATTTTTGGAAGTTACACATAGTTTAAAAGAACAATAGCTTTTAAAATTTTCCAACAGATGTTATTACTAACACAGGATGGCTTCACTTAAGATTGAAAATAAAACGTTTTGACTATCTTCAGCAGGAGCAGCTCAGTTTCTGAGGGCTGCTTTTCCCATAATGCACTGCCTTCAGCGGGAGCAGCTCAGGCTGAGGGCTGCATTTCCCATAATGCACTGCCTTCAGCAGGAGCAGCTCAGGCTGAGGGCTGCATTTCCCATAATGCACTGCCTTCAGTGGGAAAAGCTCAGATCTGAGGGTTGTACCTCTAATTCTGTAGAAGCACATTTAAAACCGCTACAAGAACTCAAATCACTGAAACTCTTTAGCTAATTAACATACTGGAAAATTCCACTTCACTTTTTATTTGAAAGAAAAATGTATGTATGCTAAAATAGTTCTGATACAAACGAGTTATGCTGCGTATGGGGGTGGGGAGTTTAAAACAATCGGCAGTTTCCTCTTTCCGCATCAGACTAGAAATGCGTTTTGATTTTTGGCAACTATTCTAAAAATACATTCTCTTCCCCACCAAAACAAACTCAGATTTTTCAATGACTACAGAAGTATGCTTGCTTTTAAAAATAGTACTTTTCTCAAAATATTTCCTTTTCAAGTTCATAAATATGTATTCTGATTCTTATTACTGGTAATATAGGGAGTGCTTCTTGCTGCTATTCAATGTTAGTTTAAAGGTTAGTTACAGAACACAGGCACTAGAATGCTCACGTTTTCTTAAAGAAAAATCAAAAATAGCAATTTTTACAATAAACTCAGTGTAGAAACTTCAGTCTCTGTAAAATCAGGGTGTGTCTCATGTCATTCCACTATCAAACTTGGACCCATGTGGCCACCAGCTACTTGACAACAGGCATCCACCTCCGGATCTTCCCAGTCCTGCTCTCATGTTCTCAGTCCTCGTTTTCATTTTTAAGATACGTAAAGCTGCCCAGGCTGGCCTTGAACTTACTCTATAGCCCAGGCATACCCAGGTGATCCTCTTGCCCCCCGTAGCAGTACAGGAGACAGGCTACAGGTCAAAATGGGAACTCTATCACACAGCCCAGGCATGTTCTTCCTTGGGTAGAAGACAGTTTAAGGACAAAGGAGAAAGCATTGTTGGGGCTGGCAGCGCTTCAGTAATTTATCAAAGTGCCTAATAAAAGGTACTTTTGCCAACTTAAAATTGATGAAATATAGTGATTAAAAACTATATCCCAAATCTATAGTTGTACCATAGTGTTAAAAATCAATGGGCAAGCAAAGATTTTGCTTAGTATATCCAGACTTATGTAGGTTTCTAATACTCAAACTAAGTATATCCAATCTTGTGCACTGCATCCCCTATTCCATACTGAGACATTTGCTAATTTTAAAGACTAGACCGTAACAACCTGGAAAGTCAAAAGTAAACAACAGGTGCTCAAACTTTTATTATAATTCTTACAAAATACTATAGAAATGAACACAAACTGAACAGATATGTACATGTGCATATGTACAAAATTTTACTCCTGAAAAAATTTATAAAAGTAGATGGTAAAAACAAACAAGTAAAACACAGAAACTCCAAAGCAAGCAAACTTAAAAGATTTAAAACCAGTATCATGAAATTGGTTTTCACAAGGAAAGCAGTAGTAATTTTATCTATTGGCAGCGGCTGGTTTTCTAGGCTTTCCACAATCAATGGATCAGATTAAAGGAGCCTCTTCTATTTCAGAATCTCTCTAGTCTCATTCTATTTCATCTGCCAGTCCAGACCCCCTCACAATTTTTCAGCAGGAGGGCAAGGCACTAAGTTGTCAACTGGTGTTGTCATCTTCTTCTTGAGTCACAGGTCGGAAAGGCAATGTGGTTTGCCCTCTTTCAGGATCAGACATCCGAAGAATTCTAATCAGTTTACTTGAAGGAAGTGAGCTAGAGAAAGCAAAATTAAACACTCAATTCCCCCCAAAAAAGTTTCTACTCATTAAATATTTGCATTCACCATTGGTTCAATCCCCAACAATATGAGCAATCAATGAATGAAAACTTCCTGCTAGATCCCAATATTTTCAATTTGGATGAAAAGAAAAATTTTATGTCAGCTATTTTACATTCTTGTTCTTGTCTAGAGTTGCCTGTATATTCCAAATCAAACTTCCACAGAATCACAGGACAGAGGAACAATCCTTAATGGCAGAGGATGGCTAGCAGAGCAGAGCTCTTTCTAAGACTAGTGTTTCTAAGTAACCAAGAATAAAGAGGAGGAAATCTTGAGTCATTTGTCTTACACAGAATTACTAAAATCACTTTGTATTAGCTGGTCAAAAAAACCACAAAGGAACAAATTCAAAATATAATCAAGTCAAAATTACTTTTGAGTCCATTCATTTCTTAAAGAAGGGGCAGGACATGAATAAAAGTCTATGTACCTAGGAAAGCAGAAGTCATCTTAAGTTTGCTGAGCAAGAAAAGGACTAAAAGCCCCCTCACCCTGGTTATTTACTTCTGTATTTAAAACCATGCCAGTCCCATGCCTGTTTTCACTTAGGACTACTTTGGCTGGCTGGGACTCTGTGTGCGTGTGTGCATGTGTGTGTGTCTCCATACAGATTTCTCTCCCATTGTTAGATGGTGCATATATTTAGAAATGAAAGATGCTCTGAAAGGAAGATCCATTGAGTCTCAGACACACTAAGCTCAGAATCTTTGCTGGATGATACTGGGTATCAGGGCACACAGGTCTAGACCTACAAAATGAGATGCCTTCATCTGGCAGGTGTTAACTTTGAAGCCTTGTATGTGTAGGGAGGGGTGTAAGTTATGTACATCACTTCTACATGTAATCAGAAAAACAAAACACACATGTGTGTATGTTCACAGAAAGTTTTAAGAAGTTACCTCATGCTTTGAGGGGTAAGCAAGATAAATTGTCTAAAACGCTGGGAATCTGCCATCTTAAGTATCATGTCCATTGCAATTCTCCTATTAACCATATCCTGAAGAAAAAAATGATAAAAGTTAGGTTTGGTTTCACATCAGCTATTCCTGTAAAAGCACATTCTATTGGCTGAGACAAACTTCTAGAGTTTGGTTCATTACTTTACATACAATGCCATGTAGATCATTTATAGAAAAATAGTATCAGAAACTATAAAAGGAAAATAACTGAATAAATATCCTCCCAGGTCATTTCTATAGACACGAGTATTTATATTATGGCTTCCTCTCAAACACAAGTAACAACTAAAATAATAAGAAAATATGCCAATAACACAATTATTACAGAATGAATCTATAAGTACAGTAATAGTTAATTCCTCAGGATAAAGACAAAACAAGTCTAGTTTCAAATTTATCAAGTTTCTTAAAATTTGGCAGTCACAAGGCATCATCAAATCAGCATCATAGAAAGATAAGCCGACTTGAACACACAATGTATGAAAACATTAGACAGGCATGGAGTTTGGAAAATTACAAGGTTAGTAATTTTACAAGGTTAGTACAGCTGAAATTTTTACACCATTAAGGGTCTCAATATTATCTTACAAAATTAAATACTTTAGATATAACCAACTAGGGCTTTTAAAAGAATTACCACAGTCAGGCCTGTTTTTACAAATCAACTCTCCTAAAAGATGTGGAGGATGGGCTGTAGAAGTAGCAAGAAACAGTCCCAAAGTCTAGCAAGAGGATACTACAGCAGCTGGAGGTAAACAACAAGAGGTAGCAGAGACACACGAGGAGGGAGAAAAGGGTAGAAACTTTTGCAGAGGACCAAAAAGGACCAGTCAGCATGTAAGTCAAGGGGAAGAGTTAGTCAGATATACGCAGGTTTTAGAGTTAGGTGCTTAGGGTGCTAGGTGATTAGGGTGGTAATGATAAATTTGTCATTAACAAGGTAAAAAATTTAGAAAAGAAATATGTTTTGAGAGAAAGAGCTACTCAGTCTCTGACACACTGAGCTCAGATGCTGACAGTTTACTGGATGGTGGAATGGGTAGAGGGAAGTCTAGACTGCAAAAGAGATATCAGGACAGGAATCATCCATCAAGTTGGTCTATAAGCAGATAGTATTTGGGGCCTGTAGGGAGGAATATATATGACATCAAGTCTACACATATGACCAGAAAATTAACAATACTGTAGAAAGCAAACCAAAAACTTCAAACACTCAACGATATCAGAATTGCGAGGTAGAAAGTCAGACTAGAAAGAGGACACAGAAAATGTAAATCCAGAAAGTGTAGAGGCGATAAGAAAACACATCCCAAAGGAGGGAGGACAGGTGCCAAGTACTCCAGTAAACAGAGACCAAGCTGACAGACAACATCTGATCAACAAGTGCTGCTGTAGAGCCTGCACCCAGACTACAATGCATCAATAGTAAGGGCACTGTTAGACACAGAATCTCGTCTGAGCCTCACTGCAGCCCAATGAGTTAGCAAATAATAACGTCATCTATTACATGGAGAACTGAGACCCCTGAAGGATAAATCTAAGTCATTTGAAAAATTGTAGCAGACCAAGATTTCACAACCTTTTTATTAACCCTTAAAGTCAAATGTTCTTGCATCTCTGTTACCTAGCTTGCCTTCGTGTTATTCTTTTGAAAAACCTGGCCATAACCCAAGTCTACAAAAGCTGAGTTAAGAAGCCAAAGTTTGATATCTCTAGGTTGATGGCAATAAGCTAGGGAAAAGGCTGAAGGAGAGAAAGCCTGCCAGGTGGACACTCACAATGTACATCGTTAGACAAAAGCTGGAGTATAGCTGGGTCTCTAGAGGACCACACACAGTAGCCTTGGAGAGAACTAACCTATAGGGTTTTCCCACCACTAACATCACAAACTAATGTGGCAAGGCATGCCTACCCTGCTGTGGAGAAACAAAAGATTCTTCCTTTCAAAACATTCCAAACAAATAAAAATTAGAAAACTTAAAATTCAACAGTACCATGTAGACATCAAACTCATCCAGGCATCTGAAAGGTGATTCGGCAATGGACCACAGGGAAAGGATGAAGCACACTGTGGAGAAAGAGCGCTCACCGCCGGACAAAGCACGCATGTCATTGAAGGAAGCTTTATTTCCCTCTCCAGGCTGAACCTTTAAGGGTGATCACAAGAAATAGGTTGAGAGAGAGAGAGAGGAGAGAGAGAGAGAAGAGAGAGAGAGAGAAGAGGTAAAGGTAAGATCACTTAGAAGTTTGAAAGACTACTCCATTCAAAATATTTTATACTATAACAGCAAGCTATCCAATTTTTGTTTCACTTTAAAAGAATTAAACTGAGGGGCTAGCGAGATGGCTCAGAGTCAAGATGCTCTTATAGAGGACCCAGGTTCATGTCCCAGCACCCACAATGCGATCCATGCCCATCTATGAGTCCAGTTCCAAAAATATGATGCCTTCTTCTGGCCTCCTCAGGCTTCAGGCATGCACTTAGTGCATAGACATATGTAGACCAATAGTCCATACACAGAAAATAAATTTAAAAAAATCAAATTGAGTACTTTTTGTCACCTTAATGGAACCTAACATACCAAAATTCCAAAGGTATGACAACAAACCTAATACTTAACCAAACATTATTTATTAAAACGAACAATTTAAACTAGTTCTTCTAAAACTGTTACCAAGTTAAGCATTTAAAGTACTGAGATAATTTTTCATTACTAGAATCATAGTGACATCTAGTGTTTTACACAGCTTTAATAATTGAGATTGTCAAAACAGACCCACTTAAAGAGGCTTACCCAAGAACAGTGGGAATGGACTGAAACACATTTTTAAAAATAATTTTTAAAACTCTCCATGGTAACAACAACAAAATCAATATTAAAAGCATTCCTTTGCATAATTTCCTGAGACAATAATATAAAGAGATATTCTATTTTATTTTGACAAAACTGCAGACATACTATATATCTAACAAAGTGAAAAGACCAGTTTTATACAGGTATCAAGCATATGCTGCTCTCAAATGAGCATACATTCCTTTTTTTTGATATTCTAAAAGGCTTACCAAGTCTGAATTTAAATGTATACTGTATATCACATTTGGAAGACACAATGCCCATAAGGGAAAAAGTATCTTATGAGGACATAAGCATTTATTTTACTTGAATTTACATGCAAAAGTAGATGGATTTTCAAATTAATGCCACTTTCCTCCCAATAGCAATGTAGTAGCTCTGACTCCATTTCCTTATCAACCGAGTTTCCAGTCCTGCCTATGTCTGTGCTTCTCTGTGACTAACCCTGAGCTCTGCCCACGTGCTTAGCCTCCATTTGGGTAACTACATTTTCTCATTTGAGTCTTGGTTATTTTTAAATGGGCCCAAGTTTTTTTTTCTTTTATTATTCTCAAAAACGTCTAGATAAGTTCTTTTACTATGTACCAAAAATTACCTTTCCCCAGGCAATAGCCTCCCTTACTGTGACTACGTTTTAAAATTGCTTTTTGTGTCCTATTTTTTAAATCTTCATGAAAATACTTTACTTTTTATTAGGAGGCAAGGGTGGCACAAATTAATGGAGCATGGCGTGTTTATTTCCACACATATGAAGCACACACCAATCAAGTAAGAATAATTAGCATTTCAATCCCCTTACTTGTGTCTGGGATAAAAGTCAGTCAGGTTTTTTTTTCTGTTGAACCAAAGGAATACTCAATAATTTGAATCCAATATAATTCATGAGATGATCACAATTTACCCACAGGTTTACAGCAGTGTCTGTCTATATGAGGGAGTCGTGGTCAGTCTGCTTTGCAGTCTCCACTGTCTTGTTGCCCCTGGACATGTGCTTTCTCCTCTCCTCTTCTGCTCTCAGTTTTATGAGATCTCTGTACCCGAATTCCTAGTTATCTTCTCCTAGCTTCCTGATAGACCACTAATGTTGGATCTACCTTTCTTCCTGAAACATGTATAGAGCGCTACAAATTCCTTTCTGAAAAGTGCTACAATGCTTCATTAAAGTTCTGCCATGTTTTACTATTTTATTGTTGATGGAAATTATCTTCTAATTCCCATGTGATTTGTTATGATTCCTTAATCATTTAGAAATCTGTGTAATTTTATAAATTTGGGATTTTTAGGTACTGTTATTTCTAATTTCATTCAATTATAACTTTAATTCTTTGAAACTTATTGAGATGTTTAACCAAGGACAAGAAAATGGTCTATGCTGGTAAATGTTCCATAGGCAGTTACCAAAAATAATAATCCACCACAGTGTTCTACATTTATGCTACTGGGTCAAAATTTTGGTAATACAATAAGGCTTGTATAACTTTACTGACTTTATGATTTTTCCATTAATTACTGAGAGTGAAAATTCCACCTATATTTCAGTTTTCCTGTATTTTCTGTCTTCTAACTATACAAATTTAAGTATTTTTCAACGTAACTTTCTAATCCTACAAAGCACTCCTTTTGGTCTCAAGCCTATGGAAACCTCATTTTGTTAGCAGCAATGTGTAAGTTCTCTCTTGTCTATCTGCATGACACACCTTTGTTCCATGTTTTCACTCAGGATCCCCATTGTCCTTATGTTAACATTATTTCAAGTCTCCCTCTAACAGAACTGATTCACAATCTTATACACATTGGCAACCTTTGCTTTTAAAATATACCTTTCTTGGCCCACAAAGGCATAATGTAATTACTGGTAACTACATTTTATTTCTCACTATTTTGTGTTTGTCTCCCATGTTCTTTGCTGTCTTCTCTCTTTTGACTATTTTGAGACAGGGTCTCTGTAACCTACAGTGGCCCCTAATTTGTATTAATCCTCTTGCCTGAGCACTCCAAATGTGATTAGACATACCTGGCTTCTCACTGAGCAGTTTCTTTTAGTTGGCCTTTAACATGTATTCACTTGACATTCTTTGCAATGGTTGTGCTAGAGACCTCAGCGTAGCCCTCATGTTTTGGTTTATTATAAATTAGGAGCACTTCCCAGAATGTGAAAGAATCTCAGAACAGGTTAAGTTTGATGCTCTTGGCCCCTTAAATACTTTGGTTTTGAACATTTTTCTGTTCTTTGCTCATTCTGTTCTTAGTGGAACTCCAATTACATTCTTACAAAAGCTTCTAATTTTGTCCTTCCTGTCTGTTCGGCTCTGTTTTGTGGTTTTTTGTTTTGTTTTTATGTTGCTCACATATTTCTTTCTGACTTACTTGAACTCAGTTGTATTTATCTTTACCTACATCCAGGTGGCGATTAAGCCAAGCCAATCAATGAGTTCTTCATATCATGTACTACATTTTCAAAGTTTTAGAACCATGTTTTGTGTGGATTACAAATCTGTATTGAAACTGTACTTTGCTATGGGTAACTCTTGTTTCATGAAACATCACTTGTGGTAAGAGACCAGTCTACTATCTACTGTAACTATCACCATGAGTTTGGTTCTATTCTTGCTTTTCCTTTTAATTATCAATCACATTTCTCTCTTATTTCATGAAACATATCACTTGTGGTAGGAGACCAGTCTACGATCTACTGTAACTATCACCAAGAGTTTGGTTCTATTCTTGCTTTTCCTTGTAATTATCAATCACATTTCCAAGTCTAATTTCTGGTAACTGTTACGGCTTTGAGACAAAAAGAAAAAAAAAGGAAACAACAACAAGAAGAAGGCCTGCAAGATGGCTTAGCAGGTTAGGGTACTCGGGGCCAAACCTGAGCATCTGAGTTTCATTCTTAGGGACTCCCAGAATAGAAGGAAAGAATAAACAGTTGCAAATTGTCCTTGGGCCTCCATATTTACACTGAGGCATGAAATCTCAAATAAATGTAAGAAAACCTTTTTAATTTTACTAAGATCCAGCAAACCACACACATTTAAAATGCACAATTTAAATTAATTAAGTTGTAACAAATATGTTTAAGTATGAAACTGCAATTCAAAATAAAGAACACATCCATCGTTCTGTAAATTCTCTTGTGTGCCTTATAATATCCAATTGGTTTCCATAATTTGGATGGCTCTATATCACAGGGGTTCTTAATCTGTGGGTCACAACTCCTTGATAGGTCTCAACGACCCTTTCAGAGGGGTCACCTAAGACCATCGGGAAACAGATTTACATTATGATTCATAACAGCAGCAAAATCAGAGTTCTAAACTAACAGGGTCACTACAACTTTCATAAATGAAAATAATTTTATGGTTGGGGACACCACAATATGAAGAATTGTATTAAAGGGTCACAGCATTAGGAAGGTTGAGAGCCACTATGTAACAGAACCTTACTGTCTATTACTTTAGTCTTCAGTTTATGGAAGTCTTCAAATACTGTTCTTCATTTTCAAAGTTATTACAACTATTTTAGTTCCTTTGCATCTCCACACATTTTAGAACCAGCTTATCAATTTCCACAAAAAGCTTGTGACTATACAACTGGTGTTGAATCTAAGAACCAAAATTTTGACATGTTGAATTGTATGTGCTGTATGCATATATGCTTTATATACGTAAGTATACACAGTATGTGTGTGCATGTGTGTGTGTGTGGGGGGTTTTCCTCAATCCTTTTCACATTTATTTTTTTTGAAACAGGGTCTCTTATTGAACTTGGAGCTCACTGATCCAGCTAGACTTGCTGGTGAGGAGCCTACAGAGCTCTGGGGTTGGTGTGTGGCCTTTTATGCAATGCTGGCGGATCTACACTCAAGCCCTAACACTTGCAGAGCAGACACTTTACTGGATGGGACTTCTCCCCAGACCCTGCTGAGTCTTTTAGTCCTGACAACCATGGATTTCTCACTTAGGTCTTCATTAATTTCTCATTACTTCTTTTGGCTTTTCAGATATTTTAGATATTTTGTCAGATTTCTATGTATTTTATATCTTAATGTTGTTATAGATGGTATTTTAAAATTTCAGTTTTTGATCATGCTGCTATATATAAAAATATAATTCACTTTTGAATGTTAATTGTCTCTGAAACCCTGCTAGTTGTATTTAACTTGTTCCTTGTTACATAGATTTCATCATATAGATGGCCTGGTTAAGTATAAATATAAGGAATTTGACTTCCTTTATCATCCCTTTCTTTTGTTCCTTGATTTTGGCTAGAATCACTGGTACACTGATGGTGAGCATGGACAACCTGCTTGACTCCTAACTATATGGTAGGGACTGAAGTCTTTTTACTTTATACTTAATGTTTTGCATAAAAACAGATATGCTAGCTGACATAATAGCCTACCAAGGTGGAGCCAAGTTTCCATTTGACTAGGACATACTATGCTAAGGCTGGCTGATAGTTAATCTGGGAGAAATCAGGCCTGGAGTGGATTTATAGTCTTACTAAGATTTAGGCTCTGGTGCCTTTGCCCAGCCATGCACAACCTCAGCCCTCAAGAATGAACTGAAATAGTAGTCATGTGTTTATCACTCCACAAGCCCTGCTGCCTAGTCTCAGAAGTCCTCTTCACCACCAAAATTCTGACATCAGCAAATGCCTCCAGGAAGGAAAATATCCAGCAATGTTAGCTTACTTTGGACAGGCTCTCCCACTTCTTGGAATTTCAATTCATCTACTCGCTGTTGCTTCCCACAGCTTTCCAATGTCTTTAAAAATAGAATTTTTTTAATTTCTTTGGATTTCTTGTACTTTTGCAGTAAAAACAATGGGTTATCATGACATACTACCCACCAACCATAGGCCTAATTCCTCCCTATACTTTTAAATCTGTACCTTTAAATAACTGGATCTCAAAAATGGTGGGTAGAGAGATGAACACAATTTACCAGTGAAAATTTAAGCAATACCATAAATAAATA
>LOJH01009612.1:0-14061 GCA_001685095.1 Ellobius talpinus
GGCCAGGCGGCCGCCGGGGGCAGGCTCGTCCCTGGCTCTGTTTGGGGACCCGGAGCACCCCCAGTGGCCACCTCTGCCCGTCCCGTGTCCCGAACGCACCGATCAGGCCTTGCCTGCTCCCTAACAATTAACAACGGAGGAATCGGTTTTGTTTGGGCAGTATGGAAAGAGGGTAAAACGTGGGGGAGCAGAGAAGAAAGTGGGGGGGCGGGGTGAGAGGGGCGCAGAATGACACAGTGATAGCAGTGGCCGGGTGCCAGGGCCCTCATTTCGTTTTCTCAGAAAATTTCGGCGACTAGCCTCTCAGTTCTGGCTGGGGAAAGTCTAGCTACTTAAAGGCAAATATTAAACCCACACACAGGCTCACCGTGCTGTTGTTGGGAACAAGGCCACCCCCTCAAAGTTGGGCAATACTGGAGGTGAAGGGCCACGATTCTAGCGGGACCTGGGGATTGGGTGGGGTGTTAGATAGGGGAGGTGCTGGGGAGTAGCAGAGTGGGGGGAAACCCTGAGACCATGACTGTAAGCATTGCTTGTCTCTATAGTCACCCATAGACCCATAGAAGGATAGTATGGGGAGAGGATTCTCAAAGCCTGACACTGGGGAGGCAGGAGTTAATGTCCTTGGACAGGTGCGGGGACCCAAGCTGGGTCAGGCATTGCCTTCATATTAGCTTGGCAAGATTGAGAGAGCCCCACACACCCATTTTCCACCCGGAGCTTGAGGCACGTGGGGAATGTTCCCCTTTCAAATTCCAGTCCGCATCAATCACCCCGTGTGCTATTCCAAGAACATCTGGTCTGACCCCCCCCCATGCTGCCCCCTTCCCACCAGCCTCTATCCCTGGCTTTTCTGGCCTGCCTGCCTGTGTGCCTATAGACTTGAGGAAGCTTCCAGCTAGAAAGACTGAGGTATGATAATGCTCCCCATTCTGGAGGAGTCTTGTAAATTTTGGGTGAGTGAGGAAAATTAAAAAAAAAGGTGTCTGTGAACACCCAGTCCTCGTGAAGCTAGAACAGGCTACAAGCTCTCTCCTGAGGGTCTCCTTTAGGAAGAAATGGCAGACTGGCTCCCAGGGGCCAGCTGGGGGCTCTCTACCTTTCCCCCACGAAGTGGCACAGGTTGGGGATGATCAAGATACTGGGACCAGAGCCCCATTTCTGGAGTCCTGCTTTATTGCTCCTAAGGGGCATCTGAGAAGGCGGCAACCACACCAGAGGCCTGTTTCATGGCCTAATCGCCTCTTTCAACCCTGCAGAGGTGCCTTGAAGAAAGCCACAGGAACACCCCCCTCCCAGGAGATGCACTCCTGGATTTTGCCAGGTAGGGAGACGCTGGGGTCACCTTGAGTGCCCACTGAAGAAGCACCAGGGCATGCAGGCAGGGTAGGGAGGGGGCCGGGACACGCATGGTCTCTTTCTTCTACATGGCTGTCCACAGAGCCTTCACCTGGCCTTATTTAGTCAATGGGACAGGGAAGAGGCTTGTAGAGTTCCGGGTCAACCTAGGGCTCAAAAGCGCACAACCCACCCTTAGCCAGGATCAACGACAGGATTCTCCCTCCAAGGCCCTCTCCTTTCCCCTACTCCCCCTACCCCTTCAAGGTAGGAAGGAACTTACAACAGCCTTAGGATGTTATGGGTAGGGATCTGTGGTTTCCTCTAGGCAGGGCTTGACCCACTAGACAGCAGCCCTAAGTGCACCTCACTCCCTGCTCTGCCCCACCACCATGACAGTCCAAGTCTTTCTGGGCTTAAAATCCTGAAGAAACTAAATACCCTTTAAGATTCAGATTTGCCCCTTAAGCCTGGCCGCACCCTTAGCCAGGGGCTCTATCTCCCTTCAGGCCTTCCTTATTTTCTCTGTCTTTTCCCAGCTCTGCTGTTGCCCAAACTTGGAAACAAGTCCAGCATTTTGCACACCAGTCTTCTCTCTGAGGGTCCCTAGTATGCTCTCCCCCATGCCCTGCTAGAGGGACGACTGCTGCAGAGGCCATCACACAGAGACTCCACACCAGGGAGACACAGGCAGTGCTCTGTGTTATCCTGCAAGCCTGGGAAGTCACCCCTGGAAGGGCCAACATGAGGATTGCACTAGCATGCTGGCTGATCAACACCCAAACCCAAAAGTAAGTAAGTTACTGTGGGGGCGTTGGAAATGGGGCAGCAGAGAAGGTCTGTGTGCTGGGGTGGGGATGGACAGAGGCCAGGTCATGTTAATTCCTTTAGTGTCTGAACCATCCTTTAAAAGAAGATTTATGGCTTCCCTTTGGCATGGGCACAGCAACCTGGAGGTGGAGTAGGAGTTCACCTGCTGGGCCCCACCTTGCTGACTCTGGGAGTCCTGTGCCCTTGAGGCTAAGGCACAAGGACACAGAGGCACACAGAGGCTGCCCCCTCCCCCAACCTCCGACATTTGGCCAGACACAGAGCCTTTGCCTTCCTGATCCCCAGTACCTGGGCAGTGAACTACAGGGTCACCAAGCAGCAGAGCTTACTCCTGCAGAGTCCACAGGGCTTCTGGCCCCAGGCCCTTTCTAGCTACCTCCCATCCCTATTCACGCAGGAAGCCCAAGACCTCCAGAACACAATGGAATCAGGACACGAACTCTCCCGAGGCCCTTCACAGGTCTCAGAATATCTCTTTGGTCATTATTTCATTTTCTGTTCACAGTTCAGTCCGGAGGCCTGAGACTGTCACACACTTTGACAAATGGGGATAGACACAGAAAGGTCAAGCCACTGGTGCAGAGGCACCGCAGCAGCAACTGCACAGCCCCCTACGCCAAGCTTTCCAGTTTCCCAATTCTTTCTAATTAACGGTTTATTTTCTTTTTCTTTCCTCAGATTCTTTCCTGATCTGGAACCTTTGCCTTTCCCTCTTGGGCTGTCTAACCCTCAGCCCTTGCCACCTTTACCCCTACACTTCTGGGAGCACAGCTTCAAGGACCTGCAGGCTATAGAGACTGCTGGATGCCTGCTCTGCCTATACCTCATGTTCCCAAGGAGAGGCGCCCAGAGCCCACCTGAATTCCAGATACCAGCTGTGTGACTGAATAGACTTCCTAGCCTCTGCTGGCCCCTTGGCTGCAAGGGACTTGGCTGAGCCCTGTATCTGCAGGAGTCTGGATATGACTCTTGTGCTAGAGATACCTCTGCCTTGCTGGATGCCCAATGGACACTCACCTCTGGGGAAGGACTGGGGCTGGTGGGCGGCTCCATTCAGTTCTGGGAGCGTGGGGATCTCCTGGGCCACAGGCCACAGCAGCTGCCCGCGGGGCTGGGATCACGATCACGGGCTGCTCTGGCCTGTGGCTGCTCAGGCTTCGGCTCGGGCTTCTGCTCAGGCCTTGGCTCAGGCTTTGGCACAGGCCTCTGCTCAGGCCTCGGTGCAGGCCTCGGCACAGGCAGGGCAAGAGCTCTAGCCTTAGAAGTTGCAGCACCCCGGAATCGCCTGGGGTCCTCCTCGTGCACAATGAGCTGGAGCTCAGTGGTGACTACTCGACCCCTAGGAGAAACAAAAGTCCTTGAGATTACATCAAGAACAAGTCTTCTGCAGCTGAGGCTGGCCCCCTTCCCCTCCCCCTTTCTGCTAGATGGAGAAGCCAGTGGGTCAACTTGTCAGGGTTGCCCCCCCCACCCCTTCCCTTCAGCTGCCTGCCTCCCCCCTTTCTAAGCAGAAGGGAGAAAGCAGTGGTGAGAAGTCACTTTGCCAAGTTTGACAACTGCTCAGGGAGAGGCAGGAGACCCTCCTTTGGGAAGGACAAGCTGGCCCCTTTCTAATTAGGGGTGGGCTTCTGCCTTAGTATGGGTACGGGTGCTGCACACAAAAGGCTGTCTTTGAAGGACCGCAGCTAAAACTATGAAATCCCTCCCACTCCTATCCTCACACTCCCACCTTGAATGGGAACAAAAGTCAAGAGGGCACATGGCTCTGCTTTAGGAAGGGCAGCCTCTGGAAGGGGTGGTAGGGGCTTCTCCAGGAAATAGCCCCGCTCCCCATGAATGCTATAATGGGTGGATTAAGGCATCTGGGATCCCAGTTGCAGGGAAGAAACTCTTTATGCACAAACAAATGTGCACCCAGGAGTACTGTTACTGCCCCAAATTTATATTTGCAGACAGGGCAAGCTAGAAGGAGAGTGCATAAAGGGACTGGCATATCAGAAGAGAAGCAGCTTTTGTTTTTTAAACCCTGCTAAGGAATAGCAAGGGACAGCATCCTCATGGTTCTTCTACTTATCTCTTGTGGCAGCAGATATAGGATATAGAGAGGGAAGCTTCGATTTTTAAATTATATATCTATATATACATATATAAAACATTATATATGTGCATATTATGCATGTATATAACGCATACACCCCACACTGCCCCAGAATCTCTGTCTGCACAGTTGGGTGCAGTGGAGAGGAGTGTGCACCAAGGGGAAATTTTTCACAGAGAAAAACTTCCACATTTGTGAAAACAGCTGTGTACTCCTGGGAAGAGCAAGAGACCTGCCTCTCCCCTTTTGCATGGTAGATTAGTGAAGGAATGGTTACTTGTAGTTTTGTGCAGTCTTCTAAGTCCCCAGCCCGATTATCTTTCCTGTCCCTTCAGAAGCTGAAGTTACTCTTAGATCCGTCCAGTCCAGCGGCTGTTTTTCCCACTTCAGAGATCAAGATCTTAATTGCCCCAAGTCCCCAGCCCACTTACCCTTACGAGAATATTTAAACTATAGTTTCACCCATACACAGAAGGAATGAAAAGCCAGTTAGTTACCTGTACTCTAGTCGCTTCGTAGTCCCTGAAGTTCCCGGACGGTGGATAAAGAGGACTGGGGACTCACTGGTGCCAAATATCCTCTTCCGAAATTGCTTGGGCGATGATCTGCTGGCTGGGCCAGTATCAGCAGCCTCCGCCAAAGCAGGGGGTGCTCCGGTTGTGGTGCCCAGACACTCCACCTGGGTCGACGTTGAGGAAGAGGTGGAAGGGGACGAGGCTGAGGCTGAAGAGACGGTTAAAGGAACTTTTAAAGTGTGCATGATAACAGAGCCTCTAAAAGTGGGTCCTGCTCTCCACCACGGAGCAAGGCACCTGCTCAAATGATAACTGACACTATATCTTTGCCCCTCACCTCCTCATCCCCTCCAAGCCCAGCCCCTGGCCCCTCCAAATTTGGGAAATGATGTGCTTGCACAGTGCAGCAAAGACTTCTGGGGCAGCTGACTATGGCACTTTCCCACACTAGGGCATGGGGGCATTAAGGGGTGGGGCTTTGGCCTATGCCTGTCAAATGGAAAGACATCTATGTGGGTGTGAACATAAGCTAGAAGCAGTTCCTGTTAGCTAGGGGGTGGAGACTATGTGCAGGGGGTGGGTAATGGGTGGGACTTCACTAGAGTGACACTTGGCAGTCACTTGACACCCTGGAATGTCTGTGGGCGTGGCACAGGTAAAAAGGGGCGTGGCCTATTTAAATTAGAAGCCGGGTTCAAAATAAATATTAAAATTACTTTTAAAATGCTTCCAGTGCATCTGTGTGGTACAGCGCCATCTTCTTGTTTCATGTTTCATGGCTACTCAACTTAGAATTCTTCTCTGTTATCAGTCATCTGACCTGGCCCCCTGCCCTTTGTGAGTAGTGCCAAGCATTAAACATACTGATGCAGATGGCATGTATAGTGACACTTGTTCACACTTTTTGGGATGTTGATTGACTGGGTTCTCACTCCTTTTTAGCCTAGCTGCAACTCCGTTTAAGGCACAGACTGAGAACTGACAGCAGCTGGTATGGGACTCAGATACAAGCATTGCCTAAAGTTTCATTTGTACTCTGAAATGTTTGTCCCCCAGTTTTGAGGGAGAGCAGGAAGAGCAAAGAAAAGAAAAAAACAAACAAAAAAGGTGTACTCCACCGAAACCCATTAGTCTCTACCCTTTGCACTTTTGCAGTCCAGCTAATCTTTTTATCTTACTCATCTTATCAGCCCAAGCTAAGATTTAGTGATTCCCTCTCCCTTTGTTATCCAAGTCCTACCTGAACTTCTTTACTTAGTGGCAGAGATAGGCATGTTTGGGGAGAATGAGATTTCCATGGGGGAAGATAATCAAACTTTAGGGGAATTCATATCTGATGGGGGTGACTCAACATGATGCAGACATCCTTTTTCGTGGGAGAAGGGCAGATGGGATTTCTCACTATGCTTGTGGATGACTCCTAAGTCATATCTGTGGTACATAGCAGAGGGCACCTCAAGTTTCACAAAGGTGAGGCAGTCTTTTCCTCACGAAGATTCTAGCTCTGCTTTGGGGCTGGTGACCAGAAGTATGTGGCAAGTGCTGCCCTCTGTTGTCGGCTGCAATGTGCCTGGATGCTACTAGGGCCTTCTGAGAACATTTGGCTGGGATTTACCAAGCCAGAGGTTGGCATGGGGAAGGTGAAGTCTTACTCCAAACCCATGAAGCAATTCTTTGGAAGTGCCATAAGAGGAGGTACTCTTTGAGCAAGTAGAAGGCCAAGGGGCTGGAGAAAAATTGGCTACATCCCACAGGTCACAGTCAGAGAAACAGTCTTAACTTCTTCCAAATGAATCCAAGTTCTGTCCCCCGAATTCCTACCTCTGACCAGGCCCAGGGCTCTTTTTATTCTATTAGGGTCTTAGAACACAGAGTATTTAAGGAAGAGGAGAATGTAGGTGAAGAATGCCCATGGAGCAACTAAAAGATGGTGCCACCGAGGCAGAAATAAATGGGGCACTGGGCATCAGTGAGCTACAATTTGAGTGGCATGATCTTTCAGAATTATATTTCGTAGGTGTTCCATGGTTGAGGGACACAGTTTATGGGACACAGGAGGAAGGGACCATAAAAGAAGAACTAATATTGGGGTGCAATCATGAAGACATGGCACAGAAACAATATATTCACTTGATATTTCGGGAGAGAAGAGTAACTTAATTCAGGGGCTCTGTCTGAGCTCTCATTTATGGAAAAGAGAGATGAGGTACCCCTAGAAATCCCGAGCATCTACTTGGCCTTGCTGGGCTGCTAAAGTGGCCTCATGCTGACATCTAGTGGCCATATCTGCAATTACAATGCACAATCTAAAGTTCTTACTGCAGGAATTTGGGGGTACTCAGGGAGGCGAACTGGTGATAGGTGATGCTATGACTCTTTCACCCTACAGAGAGACCTTCTGTAACATCAGGGTACAAGTGAGTTCTGTAGCCTTGTACTTGGATTTTTTTTTGGTCTTTACTCTATCAGGCATTTTTTTTCTTTGCTTATCTTCCTGTCCTAGGACTTAGGAGCACCCCAAATTACATAAACTCCAAACAACTTGAATCATCCACTTAGTTCTATGAAAACGATGTCATATTTATATTAAAATAAATTTATTATGGACTCTTTCTAGGTATAATCCCAGGATCCCAGATAAGAGGTGGGGTCTCTAGGAAGAACTAGGGTGGGCTAAATTTTGTTCTTAATTCCCCTTGGCAGCCCCACCATCTTGCATCTGTAAAGGGAATTTGCAAACCTGGCTTAAGCTCGACATCTGGTGGCCATTTAAGAAATTACACTGAAGCTTCAGAAAGCATCTCTTTCCCCACAATCATAATTACAGGGTGCTTTATGAAGCCTTGGGAATGGAGAGAAGAGGGCAGGTGTCAGGGCCGGGGATGTCATTCAGTGGTAGAGTATCTTGCAAGCAGGAGGCCACGATTCATTCCATAACACAGAAAAAAATCTCCTCTTATTCTACCTACACATAACTGTCCTTAACCCTGCACATTGACTTCCTCCCCTTGGCAGACAGGCAGGAAGAGGGCCACTTTCTCAAAAGGTACAAAGCCGTAACTGAGAACCCAGGAAACTTTGTGCTCGGGGATGAGGAGCACATTCTATATACCCACTGAGTATCACACAGGAATAGACCGGGTCCAACGGACTGGTGACTGCCAAGGTTCAAATACCTAGTCTGCTCATTACTTTGGGCAATCTACCTTGAGCTTCCATTTTCCCTCCTGACCTCACAGGTTGTTTCTGAAACCATGTGGAACTGTAGCTGAAACAATCCAGAACCCATGGCCATGAGAGACATGTTCATAACAGCTCTTCTACCTGTTCAGACAAAACTTTACTCAAGATGGGACTCTGGGATTTGGAGTGGAACACTGACTAGAGCTGCCTTAAGAACTGAGTTAGGACTTCAAAAAAACTGCAAAAAACCTTCTTGTCCCAACATACACAGTGGACCTCAGGACCAGAGCATCCCTCATCTGTAGCATGGCCCTGCTGGTCATGACCAGAGCATCCCTCGTCTGCAGCATGGCCCTGCTGGTAAGGACCAGAGCATCCTTCATCTGCAGCGTGGCATTGCTGGTCAGGACCAGAGCATCCCTCGTCTGCAGCGTTGCCCTGCTGGTCAGGACCAGAGCATCCCTCGTCTGCAGCATGACATTGCTGGTCAGGACCAGAGCATCTCTCATCTGCAGCATGGCCCTGCTGGTCAGGACTAGAGCATCCCTTGTCTGCAGCATGGCCCTGCTGGTCAGGACCAGAGCATCCCTCGTCTGCAGCATGGGCCTGCTGGTCAGGACCAGAGCACCCCTCGTCTGCAACAGGACCCTGCTGGTCAGGACCAAAAGACTCCTTCATCTGCAGTGTGGCCCTGCTGGTCATGACCAGAGCATCCCTCGTCTGCAACATGGCCCTGCTGGTCATGGCCAGAGCATCTCTCGTCTGCAGCGTGGCACTGCTGGTCAGGACCAGAGCATCCCTCGTCTGCAGCGTGGCCCTGCTGGTCAGGACCAGAGCATCCCTCGTCTGCAGCGTGGCCCTGCTGGTCAGGACCAGAGCATCCCTCGTCTGCAGCGTGGCCCTGCTGGTCAGGACCAGAGCATCCCTTATCCGCAGCATGGCCCTGCTGGTCAGGACCAGAGCATCCCTCATCTGCAGCATGGCCCTTCTGGTCAGGACCCTGCTGGTCAGGCCCTGCTGGTCAGGACCAGAGTATCCCTCATCTGCACTGTGGCCATTCTGGTCAGGACCNCAGAGCATCCCTCGTCTGCAGCGTGGCCCTGCTGGTCAGGACCAGAGCATCCCTTATCCGCAGCATGGCCCTGCTGGTCAGGACCAGAGCATCCCTCATCTGCAGCATGGCCCTTCTGGTCAGGACCCTGCTGGTCAGGCCCTGCTGGTCAGGACCAGAGTATCCCTCATCTGCACTGTGGCCATTCTGGTCAGGACCAGAGTATCCCTCGTCTGCACTGTGGCCATTCTGGTCAGGACCAGAGTATCCCTCATCTGCACTGTGGCCATTCTGGTCAGGACCAGAGTATCCCTCGCCTGTACTGTGGCCATTCTGGTCAGGACCAGAGCATCCCTTATCTGCACCGTGGCACTGTTGGTCTTTCCCAAGATCTTGTTCTTGGCTAAACCCTTTCTCCCTGATCTACTCTAAGATGAGTGTAGGGCTCCAACCTCCATCCCTGGGGGATCCTGTCTGCTAGACAGGATCCTGCATAAGCTCCAAGTCATGTAACCATGGCTATGTGGGGAGTATATGCAGGAAGTACAGCAGCTTCCTTTTCTCCACAAAACCCACATGGGAGCCAGTGTCATCTCCAGGAGATGAAAGCCAGAGACTCCCAGATCCAAGACATAATCTTCCATCTCTCTGACCCACTAGCTCTCACGATTTAGCCCACTGACCCAAGGAGGCTGAGGGTGAAAGGGGAGACAAGAATCTCTTCTTATACTCACAACACACACATTTTGTATGATTTGTAGCTATAGCCACCCGTTGTTTATGCCATGGTCAGCCCATATGCTAGGTCTTAGGGAAGAGCATAAGCCCAATAGTGGCTTTTAGCTGTGCCTCACCAGGGACTATGGGGAGGCCATAGTGGACCTGTCTCAAGGCTACGGACTAGAGCATGGACATCGCTTCAGAAAGCCTTCCCACCACTCATTTCCTCCTTGCTTTTAGGGTCTGACTATGCAGCTGGAGCTGGGATATGGGGATCTTCCCCTTGCTGACTCTCTGTCCACTCTTCCAAATTCAGCCACCCTTCCCATCTCCTTTTCTATATCTGGGTCCAGGTGGAGGCATTTCACCTTCTGCCAGTTCCCTAACTCTGCCAACTCAAGTTGTTCTTGGTCCTCAGAAGTCAGACCTGGAGAAGCAATCAGCAGAGCACAGATTTGAGTGCCTCAGTGTCCCCCTGGTCCCCAGGCCCATTCTCACTACTTCTGAGTTCCCAGATGTTGCTCACCCATGTTGAGGACCTGTGTCCCAGAGACACTATGAAGAATCTTCCAGGTCCCCAGCAGCCCAGGTCACAGTGGGTCTTAGAGATGGACAGGAGACCAGAGACCCAGCTGGAGTAGGACTCAGTTCTGAAGCCACAGTGGCCTTTGAAGAGCAGAGGGGGAGTGCCAGGGCCTCAGCATGAACAGCCACAAGCTGGCAGGGCTGAGAGCTTCCACTCTGTTGTCCACAAACACAGATGGGCTGGGAGAGTCAGAGGGAGGTCCTGGTGGAATGTGGGTCATTGTCAGCTGTAGGATTCTAAAGGCTCCTCAGGACTGCGGGGAATGAGTCCTAATGGACACACGAAGGTCTGTGGACGTCTAGGTTTGGCAACTTTAAGACCTACTTCTGCCACTGGCAAAATACAAGGTATGTCTGGGAAATAGTCCACAGATGGGAGTCACACATGGCTTTTGGGACTTGACTGGCCCAGCCAACCTGAGTCAGTAACCTTGACCCTGAATCCGGATCTAGTCATTTTGAACATATGGTTGAGTGTTACAACGCTGTGACAGCTCTCAGGCTGAGGAGCCCTGGTTTAGGTCCTGCTTGGAGTCAGAGGCTTGTTGGTAACCCCATGTCTCAGTCCAGGCCCAGATTCAAGGGTCAGACTCAGGAGTCTGCAGCTCAGGGGCAGGGTTCTGGCTACCCACACCAGAAGGGTGGCAGGTGAAGTGTTTGTATCAAGGTGTGTGTATGTGTGTGTGTGGCAGGGGAGAGGGTGGGCTACCTGGGGGCCAGGCAGTGAGCCAATGACTCCAAGTGGACTGGCTCAACGCCACTGGGTGACTTGGCGCCAGCGCAGCACGACTAGACCACACGGCGCCGCCTCCACAGCTTCACTTTCGAAGGAATCTGCCTGGCTGTTCTGTGGCCAGGCCAGAAACAATAGTGGGTGGGGGGAGGAATGACACTGAATCCAGGCTGCTCTTCAGCTCTCAGACCCCTGGCCACGCCACCCCCAGCATTCTTTTCAAAATTGACCTTCCCTTCCTCTCAGCACTGGGCGGAAGGTAGACATGGGAAAGGGTTGACCCTGTCCCAGATGGGCTCTGCATGAGGCATCCTGCACCCTGGGGTCCCCGTAGACCCAACTTCATGTGCAAACCAGGGTTTGGCCTTCCAGCTCATGTGCCTAAGAAAACTCCAAGCAGAGCAAGGGACAGACCACTGGCTCTTCTGGCCACTAGGGCACTTCTCAGTGCCCACTAGGGCTTTGGAGACCTACCACCAAGGTCCTTTCCTAGCCGGAAACAGTTAGTCTGCATCCCTGGCCTGTTTGCTTAGCCATTGTGTGAGAAGTTGCATGGATTACTCCTACACTCTCCTCTCGGCATCTGCAATTCTAGGCAGGCAGTAGACAACTGTAACCTAAGACAGTCTAGGAATACTGCAGACACCTACCTGGGCATTTGTTCATCTGCTCCACGGGCATCTAGGAAGCCTAGACCCCAAAGGCCACACCCAGCATGATCAGACACCTTCTCTGCTTCTCAAGCCTCCTACCCTCCAGAGTCCAGAGCAGCCAGTCCCTTGGGAAACCCCTTTGTCCCTGTGAGTGAAGGGAGCAAAGGGAGAAACTGCAGCCACTAGAAGGGCTTAAGGTAGGGCCTTTGGACTTGGAGTGCCTCAAAAGCAAGGCTCTGGTGCCCTCTATTGGACACTTCTATGACTAGCCATTTCTGACTATATTGTCCAGAATTCACAAATGTCTACCTCAAAACACTGAGGGACACCCGATTTGAGTTTGTGGGAAGACTCCTCAGGTGTCTCCTCCACTCACAACTAGGCCAGAGACCCACAAGCCAGTGTTTGGGGCTGCTAGTGGCAATTTTTCTGGGCAGGCTGACTTAAGAGCAACCTGATTCTGTGGTGCTTCCCAGCCCTTGGTTCAGAACCTTGCTGGGCATAAGAACCTCAGAGGGAAAAAGTGGACCTCAGCATCCCTGAACCCACATTTCATGTCACTCAGGGTCTCTTTTAGGCCTGGAGAACATGATCACAGTAAACATTTATTGATAACATAAGAAGGCAAAGACCGTCCCTGGGGCTGGGCTGAGGTGCCAGGTCATCTGTGCCAGGAGGCAACACGATCTTGTGGAGCCAACCTGAAGGCAGCTACATTGGCAGATCATTTAAAGTTCCTGGAGACCTGTATTGTCAGAAGAGTGGCTGCCCTGGCTCCAGGCCTCAGCCACCTTGTGTGTAACATTGGTTTGAGTCTCTCCATCCCACATATACGGAGCCGAACCACCTCATTAGACCAGGCAAGAGTACAACATGGGTATAATGGTTATCCTTGCTAATACCCTAAAAGATCCTGGACCCCCAGATGGTAGGCAGAGGTGATGAGGGCCCCAGCAAGGTTGGGGGTTGTTAGGGAGCAGGTCCCTATACAGCCCCAGTTCCAACACCAAAGTGACAGGCATAGCTTGAAGAAAACGTTTATCGTTGTGGGCCCCGTGGACAAGGGGAGTCCTGGTTCCGAGGGTAGGCAGAAGCCTCTGTGCTGCAGGGCTGTTGTGTGCCCAGAAGGGGCTGAGTGAGGCAAGGTCAGCAGGAGCACCTGAGGCAGGTCTATAACTGACCTACATGGGGCAACCCAGGTGCTTATGGGAACCTCCGAAGTCCTCCGCTGGCATCTCTGGGGTTAGCACTCAGTGTGGTGCCAATCTGATCCAACCTCTGTGGTCGAGTCTGATCCAACCTTTGCTCCCTGGGCACTGAGCCACTTTGGGTGATTGCTTCTTGTCCCCTAGAGGGATTGAGAGGCAGCACACACCTGTTTCTAGTATTCTGCCTCCTATCCTCTTCAAGGCCAAGAAGGAGAGCCCCAAACCAAAGTTTCAGGAGGCCCCAGGAAACCAGGAAGGTGGGGATGTGCCTCAGCCTGGGCAGGTTAAGGGTTCTGGGGGCAACCTGCTCCTCCCTTGAGGCCTGGTCAAAGGCCCTAGGAGTGAAGCCAAAGACAGGAATTCTGATATCCGGACCACACTTCTGAATTCCCAGAACCCATAGCAAGAGTCTACTGCATATTGGGCAAAGCTGGGCTTGTCCCACAGGCCCAAGGACCCTAAGATTCTTGTTCCTGTCATCCCTGACTCATATGTACTCTAGAGAGCTTGTAGCACCTGAATGGTGGGGTGCCATATCTGTCCATCCACCCAAGGCCCAGGCAGCCACGGCCAATGGCTTTCTGGATGCTCAAGAAATTTCCCCCTCCCAATCAGTCTACTTCCTAGTTTCTGCTTCTGCTCTTGCTCTGCAGAGACTCACATACCTCCACTCCAGCAGGGTGCCCATCTCAGACTATGCTAACTGCTGGGGCGTTCTAGAAGGATCACAGCCACCTCCCTCTCTCCTCTTCCAGGCTCAGTGTCCAGCCATCCACCCTCCTGTTCAGTTCTGGCCTCTTTTTCAGGGGCAGGGCTTGCAAGGGGCCTATGACATTTCTCTAGGTAGGGGTGTGGTATTGTCACAGAGAAGAGGTGACTGGGAAGGGGTCCTCAGGGATGCTCTAAGTGGCTTCCCAGCCACCAAGTTTCAATAAGAAGTTTCCATATCTAGCTCAGAGCCCTGTCACCCTGGCCCTGGGTCCAGCTTTCAGGGAGACACAGATTGGTTTGGCTAGGTGGCCAGTAGATCAGCCAGCAGCCCTTGGGTCACCAGGATCACTCACAGGTGCCACCCAATCTGTGTTCAGTGGGTGCTGGAGAGAGAGAGAGAGAGAGAGAGAGAGAGAGAGAGAGAGAGAGAGAGAG
>LOJH01009612.1:14139-26012 GCA_001685095.1 Ellobius talpinus
GAGAGAGAGAGAGAGAGAGAGAGAGAGAGAGAGAGAGAGAGATGCTCTGTGTTGAGATTTCCCCAAAGACCTAGATGTTATGTGGCCTTTCCTTAGGACTGAGGATATTCCTAGAGGGATTGCTAAACAGTCAGGTTCAGGGAATCTGGTGAGAGACCCTACTTAGCTAGAAGGAGAGGCTGAGAAATGACAGGAGATCCCAGGCCTAGGCCCTGTATCATCTGGCTCCCTCATGGCCTACAATGCCTAGAACTCACTACTGGGTTACTCCTGAGCCCTGGGATTCTGAGGCTCCGGCCCAGTGCTCAGGGAATCCTTCAGTATGTCCTTTCATCCCTGTGGAATACCCCTCCTGTCCAGAGCATTAAGAGTGGTTTGGAGTGTCTGAGAGGGGTTGGGGATGTTCTCTGTCTAAGAACTAAGCACTGCGAGAAAGGTTTCCATAGCCTTAGGTTCCCAAGCCCAGTTTCTGGTCCTTCGGGGACTCCATCTAAAATAGCTCTGGAAACAGAACTCAGGAAAGCTAGGTTTTGTTAGAGTATTCTGGTCCTCTTTCTTTTAAAAGTTTTCTGGGGCCCTTGAAGTCCCAGGGCTACGAGGCAATGAAGCATCAGTTCTGAGCTGCCGTCCGCACTGTCTAAAGACACCTAGCTCTTCTCTATTCAGCCAGGACAGCTCTGGATAAGGGCTATATGTTACCTGAAAGTGTTGACCACTTTGGGGAGGGAATTGTCTATGTTCCAGTGGACACCTGTGGTTGCCCAGGGAGCCAAGAGGAAGCTGGGAGTGCAGAGAGCCCAGAAGAAAAAGTCTTGGGGAGATCCTTTAGGAGCCATCATGGCCAGGCAAGTGAAGCTGGGGCCACCCCAGGCATCCCCGCTCACATCCCCGCTCACATCCTACACACACACACACATACACACACACACACANNNNAGACACACACACACACACACAACTTGTAATGCTCCTTCAGAGGTTTTATTCCTTACAGGAAAGTGAGGAAGCGGGCTGGGTGGCGGCGGGGCCTAGTTGCAGTAGTTCTCCAGCTGGTAGAGCGAGCAGATGCTGGTGCAACACTGATCCACAATGCCACGCTTCTGCTGGGCTACCTCCAGCGCCAAGGTCTGAAGGTCACCTGCTCCAGGGCCCCCACCCAGCTCCAGTTGTGCCACTGCCAGGGAGGCAGTGTCAGGGCAGGCCGGAGCATCAGCAGCACAGAAGCAAAGACACACAGGACAATCCAGTTAGGAGCAGCGGAGCAGCCCCCTGCCTTCCCCAGGCTTTCTCTCACCTTGTCCCCTGCTAAGTCAGTGTAGGTGACAGGGATTACATGTATGTGGGACAAGTCACTAGGCATGGATGCAAGGAGCTCCAAAGGCTACACACCCTGCCACCATCCCCCAATCAGTGCAGTGCTTTATGGGGTCCCCAAATAGGCGCCTATCCTGGGGCCTAATCGTACGTCTCCAGAACCTAGGAGCCTTAAGGCAGGATCCTCATTCTTTCCTGGCAGCTGCCGTATTTACCTATGTCCAGCTGCCCATCCATGGAAGTGTGCGCCCACCTTCCCCCAGTTACCCTGAGACCTCACCTTACCCCCTCCCCCAGCTACCCTGAGACCCTCTACACCCAGGACACAATCTGTAAGGTCTTGAGGGTAAAGAAAACCAGGGTGATAAGCACTGGGGACAGAATTTAGGGGCAGAGCTCACCTTGTGGGTCCTCTACTCCACGTCGTGACTTGGGTGTGTAGAAGAAGCCACGCTCCCCACATACTAAGTAGAGCGCCTCCACAAGGTGGGAACCACAAAGGTGCTGGTTGACAAAAGCCTGGGCAGGGTTGGGCTCCCAGAGGACCAGCAAGGCCAGCAGGGGCAGAAGGCGCATCCACAGGGCCATGATGGGATGATGACCTGGAAGATAGGCAGGGTTGAGACTAGCAAAAGGCGCATCAAAGAGAAGAGCCCAGCACATCTTTCCTTACGTACTGGGAGTCTTGGCCATGGAGTCAGGTCAAACAAGGAGAGTACGTACCTGCTTGCTGATGGCCTCTGATTGTAGCTGGTCAAGTAGGACTGGGGGCTACTGGGTCCCCACTAATTTTATAGTTGAAAGCACCTCCCCTCTGCCCCCTGGACTCTGGTATTCAGCCCATTAAGGTCTCCCTGGGGTGGCTCGGCAGATGGCCAGAGGGGCTGAAGCTGCAGTTTCCAAACACTTTCCCAGTGCTGGGTCTGCAGAAAGTTCTCCTTGGACATCAACACTTCTACTTAGCCCTAGGGTAATTAGAGTCTTAACAAGGGGCAGGGTGGCCTAATGATCCACTTCACAGCAGGGGATATTGCCCCAGCTAGATTTAGGCCTTCTTTGGCCTTGACTGAGCAATTTCCACATCATTTCCCCAGGGAGATGGAGCTGCTGGGGGCCTGGTATCTCTGTCCCTTGAACTGTTTCACAGTCCCCATTGGTAGCCATGTCCTTAGCTCAGCTGAGAACCCCTGCTCACCCACAGAGGTAGGAAGAAAGCAGAATTCAGGCAGCAAGATGCTTGTTGGTCCCTTCCCCTCTGTTTCTCCTTTCACAAACCCATGACCACTCAGCTGGACTGAAGGCCTGTGGTACACCCTCCTATCCTAATACCCCAAGACAAGCACCCGAAGGCCAGCAGGTCGCCACCAGAGAACATGCTTCAGAACTCAGAGTCTCTGCCTCGATCTCTTAGTGCAGGCTCTACCCCAGCTACAAAACCCTTCTCAGACTCCTGATTTGGGACTGTCCTGTTCCCCGGCCAACCAGCAAAAAAACCTTAGTGTAGTCGCATGAGCTAGACTCTACCTTATGCAGGGCTTTATAGCCACTAGACTAGAACTGTGGGCCCCTTACTCCCTGCTCCCTGTCCCCCGAGAAGTGCTGCAGCCGTTCATACTTTGGGTATCTGGGACACTCCAGTGGACCCACTGGAGCAGGGGATATGTGGGTACCCCAAGAGAAGAGCAGGCAAGGACAGGGCTGGGACAGTGGGGGAGGGTTGTCCTCAGGACCATAGAGAGGCTAGAGAGCCCTGTTGAGAGTCTCACTGGGACTCCAACTTCCCAAGGAGTATTTTCTTTTGACAGAAGAGTCCTGTGGTATAGCTAGGCTTGTCTTAAACTCACAACCTTCTTGTTTCATCCTCCCAAGTTCTGATACTCAGGTATGTATCACCTCTTCTGGCTCTCCTTGGGACCTTAAAAAGGCTTGGTTTTTCTGTGACATTTAAACCTTTTCTGGGGTTTCAGTGACACACAGGAACAACCCTGAGGATGCTTTCAGGGTTTTAAACCCTCCATAGGCCCATCATAGGTGCTCAGTCCTCTCTCCAGGGCTTCCATGGGGATCACACCTGACTTGAATGTCAAAGGAGCTCATGAACATGCCAACACTGCAATGAGCTTACCCCACCCCAAGGTTGCAGCAGGGTTCGCAGCCTAGTTTAGGGTTTCCCTGTAACTTGAGGCTTTCCTTAGGGCCTCACATGGTTCAGCATCCACTCCCTGTGAAGGGGTCAGTGTGGCTCTGGGCCTTCCCTAGAGTATCAACAGAACAAATACCTTCCTCAAGTCTCTGTGAGGTTATTGAGAATCCTTAAGGACAATGACACCCAGAGACAGCTCCAGTTTCTCAGTGGTGCTAAGACCTTCTCTAGACATTTTTAAAGCTCACAGCCTTCCTCAGAGTCTCAATAAGCACCATGGTCCTACATTATTGTGGCTATTTCAAATCCTCACAGCCTTCCCCAGGGTACTAAAGGGACTTAGGTTTTCTCTAGGTGTTAGTGAAGCCCCGTCTGCTTGGTCTCTCAGTGGGGCTCATATTGTCTCCCTGGCTCTCATTCAAACTCAGGATATTCCTGAGGGTCACAAGGCCTTCCCTAAGGTCTCATTGGGCTTCATCGACTTCCCAACATCTGAAAAGGATTTAATTCATTGGCTCCCTGTATTAGTTCCTTTCATATCCCTGTGAATGAATCCCCCAAAGAAGCAACTTTGGAAAGGAGGGGTTTATTTCAGCTCAGGGATTGAGGGAACATGGTCCATCATGGAACAGAAGGCATGGTGGCTGGAGTTTGTCTGATTATGGCAGCAGGAACTTGCAGAGGCACTGGTCAGGAGGCGAGGTCAGACCAGATGCCAGCCGGGCCTGTGACTCTAAGGCTCACTCTTATGACCCTGTGTCTATCTGGTGGGCCCCATGTTTCACAATCTTCAGGAACAGTACCACATGCTGGAGACCAAATGTTCAAACACGTGAGTGTGTGTGTGTGTGTGTGTGTGTGTGTGTGTGTGTGAGGGGGGAAAGCTTCACACTCAAGCCATCACAAAAGGAGCTCAGTGGGTCCCAAGACCTACTCCATGGCTGCAGTGGGACCCACAGCTTCTCCTAAGGTCTCAGAGGAACAGAGAACCCGCTAGGTTTCTTCCAGTAGGGTCTCAACACAGTTCCAGGTTCTAAATGATCTTATTCTCTGCCCCGGGGTCCCAGATTCTTAATGAAGACCCCATCTTCTACACTCAGTAGGGTTCATGGCTCTTTCCAAATTCCCGCTAGCTTGTTGTGAGTCAGTCTTTCCCAGGGCCCTGAAGAAACTAAAGCCTTGGAACTTCAGTGGGGCTAAAGACTTCCTTAGGAGCTCGGGAAAGGCAGTCTTTCTTGGGATCACAAGAGATTGAAGGCCTTGCTCAAAATTTAACATTGTTCCATGCTCTTCTCCAGGTCTCAGTGGGGCTCACGGACTTTTCAAGAATTTCTGAGGTCTGAGGCCCTTCTACACTGTCCTAAAGGTGCTCTCCTCCCTCCTCAGGGTCTCAGTAGCCTAGCAACGTTTTCTAAGGCCTCAGTGGAACATGAGAATTTTCCGGAGTCTCAGCAGTACTCAAACACTACTCAAGTGTCTCAGTAGGGGAGAAGGCTTTCTTCAGAGTATCTGTGGGCTAGAAGCCTTCACCAGGATCTCACTAGATTTCATGGCCCAAGGTCCCATGGCCTCAGGGAAACTCAGACTTCTAAAGTCTCAGCTCTTCTTTTACCTCTGTGTTTTAACTAATTAATCAGTTTGTTTGTTTACTTCCAAACGTGGATGTCAAGTGGCAATCCACAGGGCACGAGACCCTCTTTCCACAAAATGAGTCCTGGGATAAGCGCAGGTCATCAGGCTTAGTAGCAGACATCTTTACAAGCTGAGCCATCTTGTTAAGCTCGGATATCCGTACTTGTTAAGGGTCTAAAGCCTTTCCAAGGGTATCACTTAGGCCTAAAACCTATAGATGGACTTACCATGGCCTAAGTTCTGGCCAGTGGCTGAATGGGAGCCCAAGAGCTTCTTCATGTCTCAGAAAAACCTAAGGCCTTTCACAGAGACTCATCAGGACCAGGCCTTACCAGGGTCTCCATGGGGCCTAAGATTTTTCTCTATGCTCTTTTCTTAGGGCCTTATTGTAGCCAAAGGCTTACCCCAGGGTCTCACTGTGGCAAATATTATCACCAGGGTCTAAATGGGGTCTAATAACTTAGCAGGATCTCACTAAGTCCAAAGGCTCCCCTAGGGTCTCTGTGGCATAAGGCCTTCCCAGTGTCTCACTGGGGCACAGGCCTTACCCAAGTTCTACCAGGAGCCTACAGTCCTACAAGGGCCATAATGGGGACAGAGAACTTCTCTGGGGTATAAGACCCCAGACTCTAAACTTTCACTGAGGACTTAGGTCTTACATCAGGTGACCTAAGGTGTTCTCAGGTTCTGACTGGGACCTAAGCAATTCTCCTGGCACTTACTGGGGTAGCAGACCTTCTCTAGGTTCTCATAGGAGTTTAAGATCTTTTCCAGGTTTTCACTGGGCCCTAAGGCCTTTTTCATACTCTCACCTGGGCCTAAGGCCTTCTTCAGGTCATCCCTGGAGCCAAAGGCCCTCCCAGATTTGCTCTAGGGCCCAAGACCTTCCCAGATATGCATCAAGGCCTAAGACCTTTTGCAGGTCCTCTCTGGTCTGAAACTTTATCCAGCTTGTCTTAATGCCTTCTCAGAGTCTCACTGGGTCTTATTAATGCTTTCCCTAGGTACTCATTGGGTCTTAAGGCTTTCACTAGCTTATTACTGAGTTTGAAGGCCTTCCCTAGGTTATGACTGGGCCCTGAGGCCTTCTCCAGGGACTTACTGGGGCCTGAGATCTCCAGATTCTCACTGGGATCCCAGGTCTTCCCCAGGGTCTCAGTTGGGCATAAAGCTGTCTCCAGGATTTAAACTTGTCTTATACTTTCCCTAGGAACTCACTGGGACCTAAGGTCTTTTTCAAAGTTTGATTTGAGCTTAAGAGCATCTCAGGGTTTCAATAGGGTATAAGGACTTCCCAGGGTCTCACTGGACTCAAGATCTTTCTATGGTCTCTCTGGGGACCTAAGGCATTCGGTAGGGTCTTTCTGGAACTTAAGGGGCATCTCCAAGGTCTCACTAGGGCTTTCTGACTTGACTGGTGCTCAAGGCCTCCCAATGGAGCATAACATCTAAAGGGAACATAAAATTTTCCCTCCTTCTCACGGAGGCAGAAAGGCTTCTTCAAATATTATTTGTAGCTAAAGCCTTCGTCAGTATCTCACCTGGGCCTTCCCAGAGGAGTAGCATCTTGGGGATTCTAGAATCTTGCCCAGGGTCTCAAGGTGGTTGAAGGTTATCTCCAGGTTCTAGTGGTACCTGATGACTTCCCAGGGTTTTACCGAGGTCAAAGTTTTTCTTCAGGAGCATTCTGTGGCTTAAGCTCTTCCCAGTGTCTCTCTGGGACCCAGGCCTTCCCCAGACCATCAAGACCTCCAAAGTTTACAATAGGGGCTGAGAATGTCTCCAAGATGTCACAGATACTGAAGACTTATCCAAGATATCATGGAGGACTAAGATCTGATGTCAGGTATCACTGTACTTTCCCATATTCTACGACCTTCTCAAGTTCTGACTGGAGCCTAAGGCTTTCTGCCAGCACTCACTGAAGTCTAAGGCTACCCCCAGGTTTGCTCTATGAGCTAAAGTCTACACTGTATTCTCACTGGGACCTAACACCTTTAACAGGTCTTCACTGGGTCCTAAAACTTTACTCAGGTTCTCTTTGGACCTAACGCCTTCCCCATGTTCTCAAGAGGGCTGAAAGCCTTCTCCTGGTACTTGTTGGAGTCTAGGGCTGTCTTCAGGCTTCCTATAGGGCCTAAGGACCCTCCTATTTATCCCTGGGACCTAAGGCCTTTCCCAAGTTCCCACTGGATCTTAAGCACTCATCAGGGTCTCACTGGGGCCTAAGGCCTTCCCAGGTTGTCACTGGGGTTTAAGTCCTTCCCCATAATCTCACTAGAGCCTAAGACATTACTCAGGCTCTCACTAGACCTAAAAATTTTCCCAAATTCTCACAGGGACTATAAGGCCTTCAACAGGTTTTCAGTGGGTCTGAAGACATTCTCCATGTTTTCACTGTGGCCTAAAACATTCTAAAGATTGCTACTTGGTTTCTTCTGGTTCTCACAGGGGCCTAAGCCTCAGGTCCTAAGGCTGTATCTAGTGTCTTAATGATCTTCCCCATGTTGTCAGTAGAACCTAAAACTTTCTTTAGGTTCCTACTGGGGCTTAAGGCCTTCCCAGGTTGTCCTGGAAAGTAAGGCTTTCCCCATGTTCTCAGTGAGTTTTAAAATCTTTCCCAGGTTCTCACTGGAGCCTAAGGCATTACCCAGGCTCTCATTGCCTAAAACATTTCCCAAGTTCTTACAGGGTCTATAAAACCTTTAACTATTGTCACTGGGTCTCTAGACCCTCTAAATATTCTCACTTGTCCTAAAAGTTTCTATATATTCTCACTCGTGCTTAAAACTTTATCTAGGTTCTCACTGGGACCTAAGGCCTTCCCCAAAGTCTCAGTAAGGCCTAAGGACTTCCCAGGTTGTCACCAGGTTCTAAGGCCTTCCCCATGTTCTCAGTGGGTCTTAAGGCCTTTCCCAGGTTCTCACTGGTAATAAGACGTTATCCAGGGTGTCATTGGACCTAATTTTTTCCCTAGTTCTCACAGGGTCTTTAAAGCATTTAACAGACTTTCACTGTGTGGTCGTTTGAATAAAAATGGCCACTATAGGCTCACACACTTGAATGTTTGGTCACCATGGAGTGGCACCATATTGAAAGGATTAGGAGGTATGGTCTTGTTAGTTGTAGGAGTAGCCTTGTTGGAGGATGTGTCACTGAGGGTGGGCTTTGAGATTTTCAAAAGTCCAAGCCAGACTCAGTGGCTTTCTCTTTCTTCTGACCACAGGTCTGAATGTAGAACTGTCAATTATCCTATCTGCCTGTGTCATCATGCTTCCTGCTGCAAGGATAATGGACTAAGTCTCTGAAACTGTAAGCAAGTTCCAATTAAAACTTTTATAAGAGTTGCCATGGTCATGGAGTCTCTTCACAGCAATAGAACACTAAGACACACTGGGGCTGAAGACATTCCCATGTTCTCACTGTGGCATAAAATCATCTGCAGGTTCTCACAAGGGCTTAAGGCCTTCTCCAGGCTCTCACAGGTATCTAAGGCCTTTCCCAAAGTCTCATTTAGGCCTTAGGTCTTCCGTAGGTATTCTCTGAAGCCTAAAACCTTCTATAGGTTTTCACTGGGGCTCAAGGATTTCCAAAGTTGTAACTGGAATCTATTACTTTGCCCACATTCTCACTAGGCCTTAAATCTTCACCTAGGTTTTCGCTGGAGCCTAAGGCATTCCTCAGGGTCTCAATGGAGCCCAAGGCCTTTACCATGGTCTTACTCTTACTGGGGCTTAAAGTTTCTCCAGGTTAATCCTGAGGCCAAAGACCTTCCCAGATTGTCACTGGGCTCTAAGTCCTTCCCTATGTTTTCAATGGGTCTTAAAGCACTGACCAAGTTCACACAGGATCTAGGGTCTCTATAGGTCCTCAATCTCAAGTTCTCACAGGTGCTATAAGGCCTTCAAGATGTTTTCACTAGATCTGAATGCTTCCCCCATGCTTTCACCATGGCCTAAAACCTTCAACAGTTTCTCACTGGAACTTAAGACCTTTTATAGGTTATCACTGGAATCTAAGGCTTTCCTCAAATTCTTATTGAGGAACAAAGCCTTCTCTATGTTCCCACTTGGGCATAAAACCTTCTATGGGCTCTCACTAAAGTTGAAGGCATTCCTCAGTGTTTCAATGGTACCTTAAGATCTTTCCCATATTCTCACAGCATCTTAAAGCTTCAAGTTCTTACTAGGGTCTAAGGCCTTCTTCAAGTTATCATTAGGACCTAAGGCCTTCCCAGGTTCTCATTCCAGAGCTGAAGGTATTACCAGGATCTCACTGGACCCCACAATTTTCCCCCAGTTTTCAGAGGGTCTCTAAGGCCTTTGACAGATTTTCACTGGGTCTGAAGACTTTTTCCCCATGTTTTCATTGTGGCTTTTAATCTTCTATATGTTTTCATGGGGGTTTAATTTTTCTAGAGGTTCTCACGGGATCACAGTCATTCTCCAAAGTCTCACTGAGTCTTTGGCCTTCTCCAAGTTCTCAATGGAGACTAAAACCTACTATAGGTTCTAATGGGAGCCTTCCATCTTCTGAAGGTTATCACTGTGGTCTAAAGCCTTCCCCATGTTCTCATTGGGATCTAACATCTTATGCAAGTTCCCACTGGGTCTTAAAGCCTTGCTCAGGTCCTCAGTGGAGCTTAAGGCATTACCCAAGGTCTTACTGATACATAAAAAAATTCCCAAGTTATCACAAGTTTTATAAGGCCATCAACAGGTTTTCTCTTGGTTCTTATTGGGGCCTAAAACCTCTTGCAAGTTATCACTGTGGTTTAAGGTTGAAACTGAGGTCTAAGGCCTTCCCCATGTTATCATGGGTCTGAAAACCTTGCCCAGGTTCTTTTGGTGCCTGAGACATTACCTGGGGTCTCAAGGGTGCATAATTTTTTTCCATGTTATCACAGGGTCTAGAAGACTTTGACAGACTTTTCCCTCTATCTGAAGACTTTCCCTTTTTCTCATTGTGGCCTAAACCTTCTACAGGTTCTCACTGATGCTTAAGGCATTCTCTAGTTTCTCAGTGTGAGCTAAGTCCTTTTCCATAGTCTCATTGAGGCCGATGGACCTCCCCAGATTCTCAATGGTGCCTAAAACCTTCTACAGGTTCTTACTGAGGCCCAAGGCCTTCCCAGGTTTTAACTGGTATCTATGTCCTTCCTTATATTCTCATTGTATTTTAAAGACTTGCTCAGGTTTTGCTGGAGACAAAGGCATTATGAAGTGTCTCACAGGAACCTAAAGGTTTCCCCATGTTCTCACGAGGTTTATAAGCTTTCAACATGTGTTCGCTATGTCTGAAGGCCTTTACCATGTACTCACCATGGCCTGAAACCTTCTATATTTCCTCATTGGAGCTTAAAGCATCCTTCAGTTACTCAATGGGGCCTAAAATCTTTCTCATGTTCTCACTGGATCTTAAGCCTTTCTCACGGGGGCCTAAAACTTTCCTCTAGTTATCAGTGATATCCTAAGGCCTTCCCAGGTTGCCATTTGGGCATAGGGCCTTCCTGTTTCTCACTGGTGTCTTTCACAAGTTGCCACTTGGGCATAGGGCCTTCCTGTTTCTCACTGGTGTCTTTCACAGGTTCTCACTGGGCCTAAGACCTTCTCAGGTTATCACTAGAACCTAAGGCCATCCCAGTGTTTTCAGAATGTCTTAAACCTTGCCCATATTCTCACTGGAGACAAAGGCATTACCAAGTGTCTCACTGGTGCCCAACATTTTTTGC
The DNA here is from genome assembly GCA_001685095.1 of Ellobius talpinus. Taxonomy (NCBI): domain Eukaryota; kingdom Metazoa; phylum Chordata; class Mammalia; order Rodentia; family Cricetidae; genus Ellobius; species Ellobius talpinus. Next base: position 24,960 of record LOJH01009612.1, read on the forward strand.
TACGTCTTCCAGGGTCTTTAAAAAGACTCTTCAGCTAGCTTTCACTGTGTCTAAAGACCTTCTCCATTCTCATTTTGGCATAAAACCTTTCCCAGGTTCTCATAGGTATCTGAGACCTTTTCCAAAGTCTCACTGAGGCCTTAGGTCTTCTCCAGGTATTCACTGGTACCTAAAACTTTCTACAGGTACTCACTGGGGTCTAAGTCCTTTCCATGTTCCCAGTGTGTCTCAGCTATGCTCAGGTTTTCACAAGAGCCTAAGGTATTACCCAGGATCTCACTGGGGCCTAAAAGTTTTCTCAATTTCACACTATTTTATAAAACCTTCAACATGCTTTCACTACGTCTGAAGGCCTTCTCCAGATTCTCACTGGTGGCTTAAGGCCTTCTTTATTGTACTCACTAGTATCCAAGGTCTTTACCAAAATCTCATTGAGGCCTTAGGTTTTCCCCAGGTATTCACTGCAACCTGGGGAACCTTCTGAAGGTTCTCTCCGGGGCCCAACATCTTCTTAGGATTTAACTGGTCTATAAGGCCTTCTTCCTGCACTCACTGAGTCAAAATCTTTGCCCAGGTTCTCATTGGATCATAAGGCATTATTCAGGGTCTCAATGGCACCTAAGGTCTTTCCCTTGTTCTCACTGGTTCTTAAAGCTTTTTCAGTTTCTCACTGGGGCCTAATGTCTTTCCTAGGTTGTCAATGGGCCTTAAGGTCTTCTCCAGGTTCTGATTGGGTCTTAAAGCCCTGCCCAGATTCTCACAAAAGCCTAAGGTATTACTCAGAGTCTCACTGAGGCCTAAAATTTTTCTCAAGTTCCCTCTGGTTCTATAAGATCTTCAACATGTTTTTACTCATGTTCTCACTATGGCCAAAAGCCTTCTACAGGTTTTAACTTGGTCTAAAGGCCTTTCCCAGGTCCTCACTATGATCGTAGGCTTTCCCTAAAGTCTCATTGAGACCTAACGCTTTCTCCAGGTTCTCACTGGGGCTTAAAGCATTCTACAGGTTCTTTTTAAAATTTATTCATTCATTCATTCATTCATTCATTCATT